>JAMKCH010017536.1:0-23601 GCA_023653785.1 Ophioderma brevispina | reverse complement strand
GTGAGTGGTCATCCTAGTTTAGATTTTGTATCTGACCAATAATATAAGCACTAATCTGAGCTTAAAAGAGCATGTTTTAAGGCTGCATTTAAGGCGTTCAACATTAAATATGTGGGTTACCTTTAACTTGTGTATTTCACATAAGGGGAAAAAAACCCAATTGGTGATTTTTTAATTTTTGCAAAGTAATACCAAAGGTTATGTATGACACAGATTTTTTTCTCCTGGTGACTGCCCTGTGAAAAAAACAATGGGCTTCAATTTTCAAACTATTTTAACTCAAAAATGACAAAAATCGGGGTCATTATGTAAGTCATTCCTCCAATACTGATTGATGACGAGTAAAAAAAAAAAATATGTGCTATATATGCTCTATGGGTTATTGAACGAATGATGAATGTCAGTGTCAGACATAACGGAATATCAGTGTTAAAGTTTAAAAAGCAATATATGCCATGTATTCGGCTATTGGTTGGATGTTTTGAAGATAGGGCAAATCTGGTTTGTTTTGCTCGTATCCACAAGTTCTTGGTAATGTCTTGTGGTGTTGTCAGGATTTGTTTAACTAGTGTGCTGATCCGGGGCCGCGTGTATCATGATACGGACGTCCTATCATGGCCCGCTATTTGAGGCGGGGGCGGATGGGGGAACATCAATGGGTTTCCACCCTACTCTTATTCGACACGGACTGCGATGTACATGTCTTGTGACTCTCTGTAACACGGGACCGCCGGATTTAACGTCCCCTCAGAAGGACGGGATGCTTTCATGATCCATTTGCCCAATTCCAAGTTGAACCATGAGGAGAGCGATAGTCTGGTTATTTTCTGTCTAGAAACATGCTTCATGGTAGACTGAAATTATTGCTGTCCATGAAGAATACAACCATCAATATAGATTCATAGACAAATATTGAAGGATTTGTCCAACCTTTACTTCCCGCGTCGTTGGTTTTCTCTGACAAACACCTTTAATTGGTTTTCCAAAGGGAATGATCACGCTTCATTTAAAAGGAACTATTCATGATCTGAATATTTAGACATTTGTATGGATGGAAACGCTTAATTAAAGTAGATTACATATAGATCAAAATAAGTTGAAAATTGTCCACATTTGTTGAGTATACGTTTGCCCTTTTAATTTTCCGCCCAATAGCTTAACCGAAAACGATTCCGACAACTCCACATCGTCAGCAATGGTTCCGTCAAAGTGATGACCATCCATAATTTCCGTCGTTGTGACGCACCACTGATCTCTACACACTGGATAGGCAAACTCCACACGATTGAATAGCGAGCCGGTGAAGAAACGGAGTTCCACAGCGTCCCTTTTTGCTCTACCCAAAACATTATCGGTTGCACGGGTTTCTATGGGATGAGTATACACTTATGCCTTTATATAAGTCTTTCCTGGTCAATAGCTGAAAAATATCAAGCGTTTGCAATTTGCTGGAGTAGGTGGCCCGTTTTGCCTGACATTAACTGTGAGTAGAAGTAACAAATGTATGTCTAGGGCAATTTTGTGACCGATTTAGTGATGATACCGGTGCGGGTACACGTCGTAGCCTACACTGACATAATACTTATGTCACTTGCATTCCACTGTACTAGACTATATAGGTTCTGTGCTCTAAAAGGCTATGACTCCAGGGGCTACTGTAGTTCACTATAACTTAGTATTAATTCATGAGTCTTTTCGTAAATCCATAGAGAAATGGATCACATTAGGCCTCGTGAAGCTTGTGATTTTTACATTTATCACCAAACAGTGTCACTAGACTAGCTTAATAACATCCCAAGGTCAGGACGCAAAATTTCAGTTCTTCTAATTTTAATTTCCAAGTTGATATTAAACAATGATTTTGTGCACTATACTGACCCCAAAGACTGCAGTTATTATCTTTTCTTCAAAGCGAGATTTTATCCGAGGCGGGGGGTTGATGGGACCACCCCAACCTAGGCCTAATTGTGTATCCGTTTCTATAGATCCAGCGAAAGACTCCTTAATTAAATACTAACAAGACCATTTTCAATGAAAAGAAACCCCTAACGGGAGTCGAACGGAGCCATTTTTGGTGGACATTATAACTAGTTTTCAGGTTTTTTTTAAATAGGGGACTAATTAATGCCGTAAATTCTACCTCTTGCGGGACCTGTTCTCAAAACTGACTAAAATACCTTTAAAATAGCCATATACCCAAAATTACACTTTTGCTATATGCAAGAAAAATTACACACCCGGGGTTTATTTGTTGATATGTTTAGGTTACATTTTCCTAGTTTTTATCATTGACCAGTCACATCACACTGAATTTGATACTCCCATAACTTCATTAGATGTTGTATTTCATTTTTTTATGGAACGAGCATTGGTCCCCAACCAAATGCAAACACCCCCAGGAATTTTATTCCAAAATATCTTAATATATTTTTTTTAAATAGAACGTGCATGCCCCCAAATCTCTTTAAGCCTTTAAAAAGAGAATACGAGGTCAGTTCCAGAAAAAAGAATGCCTTACTCTGTCTACCTGACTCATTTTTTGTAAGAACAATTTCTCTGGGGCGGGGGGGGGGGGGGGGGGTACCATCCCCTATGATTTTTTTAACATCCGATTCCTATAAATTTTTTTTTTTTTTTTTTTTTTTTTTTTTTTTTTTTTTTTTTTTTTTTAAATTAATTACCAACATTCCCAATATGATGTCATAAGTTAAGAGACCTGAGGAGATTTTCCGAATAAGCATCCCCAATTTTGTCTTCGAACCTGGGTTTTTTTGATATTGTAATGCTTTCCCAATTATTAGATCACACCGAAGTGAAATAAGCCGAATACGCCGTCTTTATGATGATTTCGTACTTTCTGTCGTGCACGACAGCAAGTCAACTCAACGGTGTCTCTGGGGACAATTACGAATAGGCAGGCAAGTTCAAAACTTTTTTTGTCCAATAAACCTTCGGAACGTTCTTGGTGGGTGGTCTAACAATCGATCCTGTGCAATTTGAGAGAACTTGGTATCCTAGAAAAATCTCCTCCGTCACTTTAAGGGAAGAGTGAAAATACCTTATATAGGGTGGAAAATTGATATTTTTCAATTTTACTCAAAAAACATCAGTAAACGCTCTGTGTACAAAATAGTCATTTCCCCATCATGTAAACCCAACCGCCATGGAAATTGAGATACTCACCTCATTTTGCTATCAATGAAAGAGTAGGATGATAGCTCATCCATTGGTACCAAAATCAAGTGTCTGTGGTATTCCCTCGCCATAACTAGGCTGTTTGTTTACTTCTGTCTCCCCAACCCCAAAGGGCTACCCACCGCCCCAATCCATCACTTTGGAGCGTACCAAGTCCAATTGCGGGCGCAGAGGGGGAGAATTGTAAAGCGGAAAAATCTTGAAGGCGGATTAATAATATCTAATATAATCTGTGAATACTACGTAGTAGTTCAAAGCACTTCTCAGTTACGCATGGTTACGCCATGAATTATTGTCTGTTAGCTGAAAACCTGAATATGGCAATTTTAAGACTTTTTAAAACATTTTGAATCATATTTTGTTCGAAATACCCGCCCATACTCGAAAATCAAACCATAATTGACAAACCTTGACAAACCGCAATTATCGCCTAATTCTGTCCCTTTCCTTATGTTTCCCTATTCCTTTTGTACGTGCACGATTCGGGTTCTTGGGTAGATCAAAAGGGTCGCCGTGCAACTTCCGGTTTCCTCACTTCGAGGGGCGACTCCTATCCAGTGTGTAGAGATCATTGGACCATCATATCGCAGCGTTGCCATCGTATCAATAATAATGTAAAACACAACGAAATGAAACACAATAAGTCATTCTGTAAACTTATTTTCTAATTTTATTACTTACTTTCATTAATCATCAATATTACAGTGTCAGCAATAACAATTCGAGTCACCGATGTTTGGGTCATCACTTTGACGCCACGAGGAGGGCACATTGGGCCCTTTTGATCAATGAAGCCGTGGCGAAAAAATCCGCCCGTTTTCCTTCGTATGTCAAAAAGCAAAATTAAAAGCCTCTATTTTTGTTAATTTTTAACATCAAATTGTATCATTTTTTCGGGAATTTCGTGATCTATGTGCATAATATTTTTTATGAATGTAAGTCACTGAAGCTTGACAAAATCTTGACATATTTCCTTTAACATTATTTCAAGTATAAAATCCTCAATTTAATTGCGAGTTATTAGGCTAATTAGGCCTGATTAGTTTAGATACACTTTGTTGTAATCAACGTGAATTTCTGTTAGTAAACAAAGTACAACTGGAAGATACGACTTTGTTTGCACTACACGGGAAATCATGTGTTAGTCTTTAATAGCCATTCTTTATAGTCGATTAATGGGACAGGAAAATAAGTTATAATATATTGAAAAAAAAACACATCGTGTTTAGAATTAATTTGTTCTTCTAAAATTAATAAAAGAATGAAAACCGAAAATGCTTCTCATATAATCAATAAAATGTTAATACGACTTGTGTTGCCACTCACATGACGATATGTTACTTACTGTCATAGAAGTCCCTCAATATTTCGCGTGTCTATGCCAAACCTAAAACTAATGGCAACGTGAATAGTAGAAACGACTTAGCGTTTGTCCTCGGCTGTGGCCTACTTTTATACATGTATGCATAAGTTAAAATAATCTTTAATAGTCTGTTCTAATAATAATAAACATAATAACAAATATTTATATAGCGCCTGCTTAAGACTGATCAACGCTCTTTGCCTAGCCGTCACATTTACAACATAACTAAATAATCTGAAAGGTCCTTAAAGTACAATCTTAAAGCTACAATCTTAAAGCTACAACATACCTGGATAAGTTCAGTTGGAAAATATGACGTGTTTCAATTTTGCTTTGGAAATTGTTTTGTTAGGTGACATTCGCATTGTTGCAGGTAACTTGTTCCATAAAAATGTGCTGAATGGCGGAAATCTGTGTCACCGTTAGATGTATATGTTCTTTTTGAACGAGAAGATTGCTGTCAGCATGGTATCGAAGATACATTTGTGTGTTGAGAGTTGTGAGTGCGGCATTGGATAAGATTTCAGTTATATTGGTGGCAGCTCATTTTTGCTCTTATTATTTTAGTGTAAGGAGTTTAAATGAGTCATTTCATGAAAAGGTAACAGATACTAACCGAAATGCTTGGAAGGTCCGATAACTTTTATTGCCCTTAGAGGTCGAAGGAGGGTTCCCAATTAAGTATAATACAAATATGCCTAAAATTACCTTTGAAAAATTAGGCACTTGTAGATACCTTAGACACCAATTAAAGCTCCGCTGTGATTCCACTTTTGGGCTTCAACATGCCCGCTGCCTCCGTCGCAATCTGAAAAAAAAACATTGCAGCGTACATCTGGTCGTCAGCTTATCAATGGGGTGTTGTCTGTCAGCGGGCATATCTTAACTTGAGCGTGCTATTGTAACTGTGTTTAAGATGTAATAATAAACAGCATTTATAATAAACCACATTTATAAAGCGCCTTATCAAAAGGGCAAAAAAAGCGCTGCACAAAGCATAATTATAAAAACTACAACTTAACGTCATGCAACTTTCTTACAGCTACAGCTTAATTTACAGGTCATAAAAAGTACAGCAAACTTTGAAACAAAATTAAGAATAGACACATTTTGAAAATGCCAAGAACAGTTCCATGAGGAGATGTCGTGGAGAACAATGTTCAACGTGAAATAATTTAATGTGAAGAGATACTGAATAGAGAGATCGTAATATAATATCATTGTCCGGGCTCAAATATGCGGCACATGAACCGAGTATTAAATTTGCTACCTTTCCCATGAAGAGAAACTTATTGCTTACTGCTCCCATTACGTGGTAGGTGGTAGGGGCACCATTGATTACTCTTGACAACAAATTTCCTCGCACTTCTGCGATCCTCCACGTCCCTGGGTTGTTTTAAAATCGACAGGCCGTGTCCATTCTTTGATGTTTATCTTCCCACCTCCTCTTCCTTTGCCAGCCTCTTCTTGAAACCTCCACGTGCCTTGCAGAATGGTTTTAGCCAGACCAGATGAGCGGGGGACATGGCCATACCAACTTAGCTTACGTTTCTTCTTTATAGGTGGAAAGGAGATCTTCCCTAGTATCAACGCTTCCTCCTGTACTAATGCTCTGACCTTTATATTTGGTACATGATCTTTGTATGTTCAGGATTATACGGAAGTATCTCATCTCTAAAGCCAGGAACCCTTATTTCAGCCACCTCCTCGCAGGCTAAAGGAAGACGAACAGGACCAGAGTACGTATAGCAGACTGGCAAGGATTCACTGATGACCTGGAACAGAACGTGAAGAAGATTGCTCCCAAACCCCATAAGACTATGACCCATTTGCCCCACTAGTAAACAAGACTGCCCTGAGATTCATACCCAGAAGGTTGTAGGACGGAAAATAACCATACCTTTCCACGGAATGTGTCGGATAATATCGCAGAGTAATATCACCATGTTTGAAGATGATCCTTTTTTCGGCTGAAACAACTGCTAACGGTGGGGAGGTTTCGGAGAGGATCTCCAGGAAAAGATCAAAACCTGGCATACTTTAATTATATCCACCGATATGACCCCATACAGCAATAAGAATGGTCTGAGGGATCCAACATAACCTCTACAGCAGCCAAAAGTTACACAAACCCCAACCAAGTTGCCCATCACTGCTTTTAAATGGCAGTGCAGCAAGAAGTCCAAGAATATCAACTAGACCCTAAAAGGTATTAGTGGCAACCCTGGTTTTCAGTTCACTCGCTCTTCAACATGAAACTAAATTGGTCCAGGAAACTTCAACCAACCAGTGAACAGCATATGCCTTGACAAACATCTCCCACTCAGGCAGCTAAAAAAATCTCCGGCCCAGAGCCAAGGATGGCTTCTTGATCTCTACAATTACAATTGCTGCCTTATTTCCAACGGTTCGCCAAGAGCTGCAGGAAAGCACATGTTATGCCACTCATAAAGCCTGGGAAAGATCCCTCCAATCCCAAGAGCTACAGACCCATATCACTTCTCATCCATCCCTCCAAGCTCTTTTCGAACGTCTCTTGCTCAATCGTAAAATCGCACCTTTGGATAGACGAACAACCTCATACCCAGACACAGCAGGTTGCCGTCAGTCAAATCAACAACAAAAGCCAAGTATTCACCTATCTCAACCCATTTGATGTTTTCGAGAAGTGTTTGGTAACCGGGGTCGCGTTCGTTGATCTATAAACAGCGTACGACACTGTTAATCACCAATCCTACTCCATCTGGACCTGAACAAGGACACCCTTTGCTGAGCTTATCCGAGGACTGGTGGCAAACAGTGTTCTTTGTTCAGCTAAGCGAAAGAAAAGCCGGTGGCGTATGCCTCAAGAATGGTCTAACACAAGGAGTGTGCCTTGCACCTCTCCTGTTACAACATCTATACCAACGCCCACCTAGGGTTCTGTCGTTTAGGCAGAGCGACCTTGGAATTAGCGCACATATGCCGACTTTCACAGTTGTTGAAGAGATACTCTCTAAAGCTTTGGATGACTCACGCCTTATATGAAGAAACCACCTACGTGCAATTCCATCTAAGACGGGTGTGTGCTTTCCATCTTAGCAACCATGCAGCCCCAAATGTCAGTTTAAAGTTACCTGATCTGGAACACCCTTGGAGAACTGTGATAACCCTGTCTAACCGAGTTACCTTGGACCGCACCTCTCTCGTAGAAGACCCCCCATCGAGAAGACGAAGAGTAAATTATGTTCACGCAATAACATCTTGACAAACTCACTGGCACCAGATGGGGTCTCGCCCACATACCCTAAGATCGACGGCACTTGCCCTAAGATCGATGGCACTTGTCCTGTGCTACTTATTTGCTTGCCCTGTATGGGAACGATCAACCCATACCAAGAGGCTTGATTCAGCCATAAATGCCTCCTGGCCGGCTTATCACAGCATGCCTCCGTCAACACAACCACCAACGGAAAACTTATACATATCCTAGCAGGATTGCTCCACCAGACCCACCGTCCGTAGCTAGTGAGCATGCAAGAGCGTAAGCTGCCAAGTATCTATGTGAAGCACCCTATGTTCGAACAGATACCCGCTGCAACCGCCTTAAAATCCAGAGAGAGTTTCTTAAGCAAGTCCCGCGCCTCTGTGAAACAGTCTCTAAGGTGCTCAAGAGAGTCGGCGTCTTGTGGAAAGAAAGACTTGACATAACCCAGTAACAAATCTATTGGCAATGAACCTGGTGAGTCATCTCCACCTGGAGCTGACTCCTCATGGCTGACTGGCGATGCCTCAACAGATTGCGAACCAGATTTGGGCCGGCTAAGGTTTCCTTTGCAGATGTGGGTGCTACCTGAAGCAGATCAAGGACTACCTTGGTTTGGAACTGCACCCAGACAATGGAACATCGCTTGGTCTGCCCACTGCTCCAGGTTCAGCCCTGGATCATTATTGCATTCCGCCATTTTGGTTTTTGTCCCAATTTTCCCTAGTTTTCTTTCTGTGGATTTCGAAACCAAGATGATTTTTTTTCTTTCCCAATTGTTTTTTTTTTTTTTAATTACGTCCTTAATTAATATCCTTATCCAATTAATCTTTCAATAAAACATTTCAATGGCCTGTGTCTTCCACCTAATTTTCTCTGATGACTATTTTCGTAAGCACCTGAAAACAATAGCTTTACTGCCGCCAGTGCTTTGGATTTTCACAGCCAAATTTTCATCAATTTCTAGGGTTTGTTGCATTTTTGAACAGTGGACTAATTTTTTCCTTTTTCTTCACATTTTTCATCCCACAAGTAATTCTGAGATAATTATCTTCGTATAAATACAGTTAAATGCTTGTCTTCGACGTAGTTATCATTTTTGAATAAAAGATCGAGCCGTCTATGTAACGAAACCGTGTGTGCTGTAGCAACAATTCCCACAAGGACCTTGCGGAATCCGTGAACGCCAGACTTGTACCCATCCTGCTGGATCATATTTGAGGAACCACAGTGTTTTGTACCACGATGAGAAGACGAAAGCTTTACTTTGGACTCCAAGGAAGACTCCTGGAGAGGACTTCTGCCTTTGATCCCTCATCATAAACTACTGCTTGCCGGGTTCATAAAGCTTGATACTGCCCCTAGGCACTGTCCGTTTATTTTCCCATTCTAAAGGATACCATTGAAGCTATTGGTCATCAGCTTGTTCTTTTTTCATTTCAGCACTCACCTCCATTGCCACATTTCATAGATGTCTGACCAAGGCATTTTACCAGGGACCTAGCTCAACTCCTGTTCATTCCCTGTCTAATCCATCAACGGACAATGGACGTCGGCAAAACGTAGGTGAATTCTCATCCTGCCCAGCTAACACACATTCATGCTCTTCCCAGTGCATCACTCCCGCATTGTTCTCCCTCGTCCAAGAATATGTTTGAATAAGTTTGTGGGTGTAGCAGCATCCCTTTCTTCACTCCACTGTTTTCTAACCCTCGCCAGTGCTCCAATTGTAGGGAACTGCACTTGCATCCTTTGGTGTACAGCTGTTCAATGGTTTTGTACCATGTGTTGATTGCTATATGTCGCCCATAGTGGCCCATATGGCTGCATGTCATATTACTCCTGGTCAAAATCCTTCATTGAAGTAACGAAGACATGGTACAATCACGTTGGGTTTGTGGCGATATATCTCAGAATCCCTTCATGACAGATGTCTTCTGTTGTGCTGCGCCCAGCCCACTTTTTAGCAATGGTTCTTATTCTGCTTTTTGGCTTGATCTGCTGAGTATAATTCTCATCATAACTTTACTGGGATGACAGATTAGGCTTACAGTGCGGTAGTTCTGGCACAATTGCAAGTCGCCTTTCTTTGGAAAGGATAATTACTAAGAATGAGTCCCTAGAGATGCGTTCAATCTCCCTCTGCCAGATTTTGCGAGACCGTAGTAAGTACATGTATGACAGCATCTTCATGTTGGATAAGCTCAACTGGCACAGTTGTTACTCCAGCCGATTTTTCCCACTCTCATTTCATCACTGCTGCTACATTATTCTCGGAGGATGGAGGATGTTCTTCTCGTCTGAGATATCAGTGGCTTCATGTAATTGTACAGATCTGCACGGTATCAGTCACCTGCCCAGAATTTCCAGTTCCTCTGTTAAAACAGTTACCATCTTTGTCTGTAAATGGTGATGGATCTTCCATTCTTAAACTGCCTTACCAGATGCTATGCATTTTTAATTGTTGTTCTGCCTTCCCAGATTTGTGTTCAACATCCCAGCACTGTTGTTTGGCCCAACTCTTGGCTTTTAAAGGTGCATTTCGTGATTTCAGCCCCTTCTATTTTATTCAGTGATCACTAGATATCTTAAGAAAAGATTATTTCCAAAATTGAGTGATCCCGATATTGAGTTTGTGTTATGAGAAGTCGCTCGTTTCCCACGGTCCCATGGCTAATAATGTGTGTTAAATTTCTGTCAGTGTACGGACAGAAAATACAAAATTGCGAATTCTTACAGATGCGACGAATTTGCACGTAAGATGGGCACACGTGGATTCAGATGATCTAAAAATCTCAACAGATCTTAGGTAAGTCGTAGTCGGGGAGAGGTGTGGATCAAGAAATGACCCTTTAAGTTTCTATACTCTTATTCACTTGTGTTGACTTTCCGTATTCACCCGCTCCTTCAGATTACCCTTCTGTTCATTAACTCTCTTCTCTGTCACAACGACAGAGGAGATAGGGCTACTAATTATGTTGCTCATAGAGAGTGATCTCAATCACCACGATCCTCTCTCTCTCTCTCACTCTCTCTATTCTTAGTGGGGGACTGTAATGAACCGATTCTTAGGTGAGTGTCGAAATCCGGATAAAATTGTGAATTTTGGTACACAAGCTACTTTATACATTGATATCAAAAAATTGATGGCAGCCTTGCCACACCCATTTCATGGCCCCCAGCTGGATTTCAAGGTTACACAGGGTTTAAATTTTTTTAAAATGTTCCGATTGTGTTGAAAAGCACACCATAAGTCTGTCTGGTTTACAAGGATTCTAAAAAGGTCTAGTTTATTCTACCTGTGACTTATAGTTTAGGAAGTTATGGGGTAAAAACTGTAAAATGGTAAAAAAGTTCATTTTGGTTTGTACCGGGTCCCAAAAATAGAAGTTCTCCAATTTTTGTAAACTGTGCTGTTCAAATTGTTTGTTTAGCCATAGAATGAAATATAGGAATAGTTTTGACTATCTTACCTTCTGGTTATTAACCAAAATGGCGAATAAGTCACAGCTATTGGCAGCTATTGATTCTATTGACCTGTGACCTATTTTGTTGGATAACGGGACAAACTAAGCATAACGATAAGGCAAACTATTACTTATTTCAAGCCTTTAAGCTATGGAAACAATTTGCACCACATATTAACTGAATCAAAGCAACTTTTAACTTTTGACCCATGTAACACACCAAATTGACTTTTTCACCTTTTACAGTTTTTTGCCCCTAACTCCGGAACTATAAGCATAAGATAGGGTAAACTATACCTTTGGTTGAATCCTTGTTGACCCTGACAAACACCAGGGTTGCTTGTAACCATTCGAACATTTTTAAAGTTTTTGACCCCTGTATAACCTTTTAAACCCCCGCTGGGGCCATAAGGGGGGGGTTGGCAAGTGCTTCCATCAATTTTATGGATTACCTATGTCTGAAGTACTTGTGTGCAAAATTCACATTTTTATCCGGAAGCGCACATCCTTACACTACAGTCCCCTGCTGAACCTCTTTCTTTCTTGTCTCTTGCCTCTCTCCTCCCGTTGCCCTGGCGTTCTCTCTCTCTCTCACTCTCTTTCTCTCTCTTCCTCTCCTCCTCTCTTTCTTCAATCTGAACATAGGAATTGGTGCAAAAATCTGTGATTTGAAACTTTTCTACGGCCAATGGTTCAAAGCTGTTGGAGGGCCTCGATTCCTTGAATTTAGGAATCTTTTTGACCGTCTTAAAGCCATAGCTTAACGTATCCAAAGAGCCTGTCATTATTTGAGACAGTTCAATCCCTACTGAAAAAGGGTGCTTAGCCTACATTTTATATGGCATCGACCCTGTTCCAAATTCCTAAATTTTGAAGGCAACGTACTATTGCTTTTGAGATTTTAATTGCATCTTTTCACGGTAGTTTTGAATTGCGAATAAATTGGTAAAAAGAGCAACTGTCTCTGAGTATTGTCCCATTTCATTAAAGTCAACGGTGAAAAGAGAGCAAAATACGTGTCAAATTTGCATTCGAATGCAATTAAGCCACTAGTGAAAACGAGATCTAATTCAATAGATTGTTTTGGCATTCGAATGATCTGACGGATGGGAAAATAAGTCGTCATAAGTATAAAAAAATGAAATTGCTACATTTTGCCGTAGTGATAAGCGTTTTTCTCGCTCTTGTATACCCATAGAGAGAGAGCAATTGTTGTGCATCTATACAATTTGGTCTGTCAGTCTGGCAAATAACACCATGTTCATTGTTCCTATACTTTTTCACTTTGAACGATTCCTGAATTGGAGCCTAGAGTCTGTCCAAGTTAAGCGCTATTCATTGACACTTTAAGTGGCATAAGGGTTTTTTCCCTTTTTTCGCGCCTCCGTTGCCCGATAATGGCGGGGAGAAGTCCATTTGGACCCCCACCCGCTGGAAACTAGTTTTCCCATTCGTAATTTTTCCATGAAATTTGCACCATAAGGGGGGGGGCCCCACCCCCATAAATACGAGTCGAGCCATGATTACAGCAATTTTAGATCACTGTTACGAGTATGAATCATTACTTATGCATGCGTACGAATGTGCACTAACACTTTTACATGAGTACAAAGTATGGAGTACGCCGTACTTTGCGTGACCCATACCCGTACCTCATGTACCTACCCACACTACGTATCTGTATTAGGCAATCATTAAACCCCATTTACAGAATTGTGGCCCCTTAAATGTTTGAATTTCTTAAAATCCAAACGATTATTAAAACCAAATAAAGGGGGGGGGGTTCCTAGGGAAGGGACCCATTTTTTTTTGTTTTCGCGGGGCGTTTTTTTAACGCTGTAAATTTTGGTTTATATTTTTTGTATTGTCTAACTTTTAGTTGCGCTTGCATCGCGGTGCCAAAAAAAAAATCATCCATCGCGGCGTCTTTGCGTTAAGTAGCATGGGTTGCCTAGACCCCCCCCCTTAGGCACTAACGGAAGTTCCCATGACAAAAATTTTAAAATCTTAAAAGAGTTACTGTATTCTGATTCTCATAACGTATACACCCTCGTGACATAAACAAAATAAATACATAATCAAAACATTCGAAGTATAGTAGGCCAATGGTGTCATCATATTTTAGATACAAATCGTATCGCGGTTTACTTACTGCATAGGAACCTATGGTAAATGAAACAAGTAAACCTAAAATATAAAATTGCACGATACATTTCTACTTTTTGGGTGCTTAATTGTTAACGATTAGTTCATCCTTCACTTCACCAATTAACGTCCATCAGCAAAACGTCTAGGTGAATCAGTGTCGTAGAAAATGCAGAAACTAATTAGTGTCTTTTCTTCGCACATTTTGACGCAAGGATTAAAATCATGTTTTTGAACACCACAATAAACTGTTCTACTGACATTTTTTTCAGTTTTAAAAATTTCTTCATTGTTGTGTCTATCAATCCTTCTAACACGTGATGGATTTCACTAAAAATTCCATTGGAAAGTGGTTATATATTATGGTCCCTATGACCCCCCCCCCTTGCAATAACGAATGCAAACCCATTATGCAGTTTAAGTGTTTTCATAAGAGCTATTGGCTCAACGTGAGATGGTAGGAACCTGGACTGTAATTTGACATACATTAAATATATAATTCCTAAGGCTCACTTTCAGGGTTGTTGAAAAATGTGTGGTTGACGCTATCGTGATCCGACCAATAAATGCAAAATGGTTTGAATGTAATTTTGATACATAAACATAATCCTTTTAAGGTTAACTTTCAGATTTTGGACATCGACCGAGGATTGCTTCCGTCTAGTATTTTCTTTAACATTTGAAAACACACACGTGAAAACAATAGCCCAAGGTATTTCAACACTCCCCTAGTCAACTACTGTGTTTTATTTCCTCCTCAGGTTTTGAACCACAATAATTCATTATATCTACTCTAGAATAAACAATTAAATAATTATTGCCCAAATATAGCAGCATTTATACCATCTTTTATTTTCTCATAAACTTAAGTTCACCTTGGTCCCTTTACTATAAAGACTTACATAGTTAAGAGCACGGTCATGATTAAAATTGATGCTATCAGCATATAATTTATTTGATTTAAGTAGATTAATTATTAATTAATTGCCTCCTAAGGATATATCTAAGCAAATAAATCTCAAGATTTAACTACTTTAATTTTTTAATTAGTAAAATAATCTTGATTTTTTTCACTTCCGTTAGTGCCCAAGGGGGGGGGGGGTCAAAGGGACCCAACCTAATTATTCGAATGAAGCCGGTTAGCGGATTAAATTTTTTTGTGTCAGAGAAGCGTATTCATAAATCAAACAATTAGCAAAAAACCTTGACAAATTTGATTGTTTAAAACCGAGAAATCGTAAAAAAAATCAATGTTGGGAAACTATGGACCCCCCCCCCCCCCTTGGTCACTTAATTGTAAATTCTTTTACTTTTGTATCACCATGCAAGAAATCAGCTGTATAAGGGAACTTTATATTTGTTGGAAGAGGACGGCCAGGTCATAAAATAAAACTATTTTTTTTTAAAGGGAGGGATCACGTGGAAGTATTTGTTGTTTTTTGCGGCCCGCGTCGCTCTCCGGGAAAGCGCCATGATCATGGGGCTGATGAATTTCATGGTCATGTTGATAGCACACCGTCGGCTAAAGCTAACGCCACATGTTTTAACATGAACAAACTTCCCGAGATATTAAATAAAGTTAAAAAAAAAAAAAAAAACAAAAAAAAAAAAACAATTGCAAAAATGTCGCACTCACAGAGATAATCGATGGATCAACTGAGTTATTAATCTTATGAATTTGTTTGTGCAAAACAGAATGGAAAGCTCCTGGCAACGACAATATCCATACAGAATTCTTAAAGAATAATGGCACCTGACGCTGCGGCGATGGACCCAACCTTTCCTTCTCTACGTTGCTTGGGAATCGTCAATAATTTACCTTCAAGATGGGAGACTTCAAAGGTCATTGTTATCCTGAAGCCCAAGAAACAAGCATATGAGCCAAAGAGTTACAGACCCATCTCGCTGCTACCTGCACATCTAGCTGCTTGAGATAAAGCAGAGAGAGCCGCTTGAAGAAAAATGTCAGAGGGGAGAACAGTGATACGTGGGTAGGATCTACCACTCACCCAATAATTGATTTCCTGAAGAGGTAAAATCACAACTAATCAAGATAGTTTGAATTCGAGCAAATATGATAATAATCCTATGCAGGTTTTATTTCAGAATCTGGTGTAAATAATGAAGTGTTTAGGTTTGGAACAGTTTTAAAACACCTAGACGCGTTTAACGAAACATACCAAATAAAAAAATCCAACTTTTTGGTCAAAAGGTGGGCATTTACTTAGATCACTGCTCCTATAAATCGCTAAAAAGCATTGAAATTTAGCATCGTTTTTCCCATTTTTAAATCAGAAGCAAGGGACCTTTTAACATAAACGCCTTAACGCTTTTAAAACACTATGCATTTGCCAGCCGTTTAGGAAGACTAACACCAAGGTGTTTAGAATTTAAAAACAACCATAACACCAAAGGCATTTAGAAGCTGAACACTCTAGTTGGTTCAAAATAAACACCAAACGTGGTTTATTTAGTCTCTAAACACTTATGATCATATTTTAAACGCGTTCGTTTGATGCGTTCACGTTAGAAATTCAACATTGCTCTGAGTTAAAAATGGAAAAACAGCGCTGAATTCCAATGCTTTTTTTTTTTCCGGTTTTGACGGCCCTGGTGTACCGCCAATATTTTTATTATACTTCCATTCTATAACAATTGAGAATGCCAGTCTACATATCATATTATCACATCTACTTTTACATATAACGGATTAATACAAAATATAAATGTCTAACCGGATTTATGTCTTTATATACAAACAACACACATGGACACTCTCACACAACGCCCACTCTCAGCGAACATAATATTTCCAATTCATAAAGCAATTTCAACCATAGTATAATTAATTGAATATAATGAATACAATATTGTAACTGAAATATGGTAAGCGCTAAGAAAAATAATGTTAACTCAAATTTATTCCTTATCAATCAATTGAAAAGCCCCTTCAAATCCTGCCATTATGTTATGATAAGGAATAATTTTCGAGTTTTTCATTAGGATATATTTTTTCCAAGTTTAATAATAGTTTTTCAAATACTATACTTTTCTCTCGCCCTCTTCTGTTTGTTTCCCTTTGTCCGGTACTCTTTTATCCTTGTTTCTTTTCTTTTCCCTTTTTCTCCGTTTTTTGTCTCCGTGCGTGCATCTGAATTTACATGTCGCCATTTGTTTTGTTTTTTATTTTTTGTGAGTTTGTATGTGTTGTGGGAAGGTACTGGAATGTGAGTACGCCTCTTTTGTATAAAAGTAGAACTTTCGACCTTTTGTATCACGTTTTGCATGCAGCAGCTGAGAAAATTACATTATGTTTTGTTATAGATTGTTACTGCAATGGTCAGAAAATAGAACAATGCAAATGGGGTGAAAATAATCTCTATGAATTGTCGGGGTTATGAATGGCAAGCAAAAAAGAAGGAATTTGTTAAAAAAAAAAAAGACAAATTATTTTTGCAAATCGGGAGAAAAGACATTGTTTAGAAACAAATCTATTATTCATTTAAGACTCAAAGGTGAAAGTATAAGAAGAACAATCCCAATATTGATGAGACTTTAAATTTTTTTTACACTAATCTATACGAAAGTAAAGACTACAAAATTATTCTGGAGGAATTTGATGAACATCTGTCTAGATCGACTTTCCCTTTTTGACTAACACTCAGTTGCAGAGTCGGAAGGGCGTCTGACCATTGAGGAGCTTTCAACTGCTTTGAAAAATTCCAATAATAAGCGAAAAGCCCAGGATCAGATGGTTTTACGCGGCGAGTTTTGGAAATTTTTCTTTAAGATCGAGGAGCTTTCTTTTACGTTCTTTAAATTATGCGTAAGAAATGGAGACTTTCAGTTACTCAACGTTTGGGCATTATTTCTCTCTTGCCAAAAGGAGATCACCAAAACATTTCTTCAAAATTGGCGGCCTATTACTCTCTAAATACAACAATAATTAGCTTCAGCCTGGATGCAGAAAGAATCACAAATTCTCCAGATTTGATAAATGATGACTAAAAGGGGTTTATGAACGGTCGTTACATTGGCGAAAATGTAATGATTGCTTTTATGACTTATATTACACTAAAGTACGTAAAAAACCGGTATGTTATGTTTTAATAGATTTTGAAAAGCTTTTGACTCGGTTTCACACAAATTTATATACAAAGTATTGGATTTCCTAAATTTTTGGGCATCAGTTAACGTTTGTTAAGCTATTTTATAATAACAGCATGTCTTCGGTTGTATACATGGAATAGCGACGAACTGTTTAAGTTGGGAAGATGCTGTAGACCGGGAGATATCCTTTGTCGCCTTACATTTCTTGATTTGTGCAGAGCTTTTGGGGTGTCTTTTTAGAAAAAATAAAGAAATCTCTGGTATTTTTTAATCGACAACATTGATGTAAAATCACTCAATATGCCGAGAATTCTAAAACGGTCATTCTCGATGGTAGTGACAAAAGCTTATTGCAACCCCTTTAGAACTCTCGATCTTTTGAACTTAGAATCTTGTCTTAAAGTAACTTGAAGACAAAACAAATGTGGTGTACATCGGATCCATTGCCATAAACAGCCAAACCCAAATATAACACCAACAAACAAACTGGGTACAAGATGGAAAGTTCAGGGCTTTAAGGAGTGCATTTTTCAACACAATTAGCAGAGATGGAAGATTCATTCACTATGTCATGGAGCATGTCAAATCAAATCCACATTGGTCAAAACGCCACTTACGGCTTGGTAGAATACAGCTGTCAATATTGTTAGTCTCGCAAAATTTAACCATCTGTCCTTGTCAATCCCGACCCGGAAGAAACCTTTTCTAAATGCTTTCCTAACGCTGCAAAAAAGATCTATGAATTTATTTGGAAGAACAAGAATGACAAGATTAGAAGTCGAGACCAGCTCTCACACGATTATGCCGATGGATGCTCAGGAGTTTAAAAAAATAGTATTTGTCTCTGATGCTTTGCAAGGTACAGGATCATAAGAGATTTACAGGTAAATCAGATGTAAAGTATTCTCTGTTTTCCTAATCTAACGGACTCACGATAAGGTGATCTCGAAAAGGGGTCTTCTTTCACCTTGAATGCTGCAAAAAATAAATAATTTGTTTTGGAAGGAAGTTCTTCTAGTTTGTGGCATAAAAAGCCAAATAAAACATCCCTAAACTATGGAAGAGGTTTCTAATCTTATATATTGGAAATCGTGTGTTCAAATTGGTGGAAGGGACTAAATCTCAGAACATGGTCCAAAAGCAGGAATTTACTACGTCGCTGATCTGGTAACGGATAGTGGCCGTTTTAATATGACTTAATAGCAATGAAAGAGAAATATGGCCTACGGACAAACTTCTGGAATATAACAGGTTACTTATTGCAATCATGACAAGTTTTAAACACCTTTCAGACCAATGCTCTATTATCCCAAATACACTTCCTTTTATTCCTTTTCAATACGCTTATTTTGACGATAAGAGAGGATGCAATTCTCTCTGTAATTCTCTTGCAGCATTCACGCGCAAAATCGAGAAAAACTGGAATTTAAAATAAACCGTTGTTTTTTCATAAATGATTGGAAAACATTGTTTCGATCCCTTTTAGATGTACCAGGGATACAAAGCTAAGATGGTTCACAATAAAGGGTCCTCAATAGAGGTTTTGGAACTACAATTCGTTGATGTATAAAAATATTTCGAAGAATTGATAATATTGTACTTTTTGCAAAGAAGAGGCTAAGACAATTGAGCACATATTAGTGGACTTAAGAAGTTAAGTATTTGGTCTCAAATACAAAACTGTTTTTTAAGCTTGGAGTCCCAGTTACTCTAAGTAAATATCATATTCTCTTTGGTGTTGATTTTAAAATATCATTCGGCTTTAAATTTGTTGATCATGTTAACAAAGTTATACATAAATATAGAACCAGATATGTCAAATGTCCCTCTTTCATTTATTGTTCTTCAAAGAGAAATTGAAAACTATTATTTCAATGCTTTTTTAGTGATTTATAGTAGATTGGTCCAAGCAAATCCCACTTTTGACCAAAAAGTTGGTAATTTTTATTTTGTTGGTTCGTTAAAAACGCGTCTAGGTGTTTAATAACTGTTACCAAACCTACAACACCTTCATTTTTACAGTATGTATTTAGAAAGGGAAATCCTTTCTTGTGCAAGCATAAGGCAAATTCTTCAGTTTTTGGTGTCTTCCTTCCTACAATGTTACACATATGAGTTTTGTCATGTTAAACCGTTTTTACTACATGTGAGGTTTTGCACTTAAAGGTCAAATGCCATATGAGGTTTTTTCCCACCCGCCCAGCGACGATATGTATTCAATTTTACCTACTTTAGAGAAGGGCCTTTTATTTGAAAACCACTACTGTTAATGTCCACAGATTTCATTTTTGAATTGTACATGTTCTATTGAATGTTTTGCTTGCTTGTTTGGAGTATTTTGTATTTATGTTGTTAATGATTTTTTAGATGTTATTTGTGGAAAGGGTGACAACATTTTCAGGCTTTGCTTCAGTTTATGTCCTCCTCATCTTCTTGTGATTGCGATTATTCTTTGTTTTTTTTAAATGATGGAAAATAATGAGTTGAGTTGAACGGATGCTTGGCATACTCCACTGCCGAATACACTGCACCAGTATGGATTCACAGTGTACACTTCACAGAACAATGTTAATGTCGTTTGTGAATGATGCGATTGATATTTTTTTTTAAAGTATTTGCTGTAAGGCGACGCCTGTAGAAATATCTTCCAATCCTGTCTGACATAGCTCCTGCAAACGTAAAGAGCACTTTCAGACGATCAAGTTCGCAAAAGAAGTGTGATGACCTGGTAGCCTAAATCCCGCACCAACACCCTTTGAGTATCAGAGAAATCAACGACTACTTTTGCAAACCCATCCATTACAACTGCAGTCACAGATCCTCCTATCGATCATGCTAGATCAGAGACAGATGGTCTGCGGCTCCGAGCAATGGTCATCCTTCACCTTGAACCTAAAGCAGTTTGTGACAGCCCTCCCATCTATCGCAAAGGTTGTGACCTTGATAGGAAGCATGTGTCAATCTCAAGCAGACTGCCATTTGCCGTACAAAGCACTCTTCCTTCGCAGATCGTGTGGAACTTTCACCAACTGCTGATTGTGGAGAGCCACAAACCTTTAGCCACATTATAAATGACTGCGAGGTCTACAAGTCCTGATCATCAACCTGAACTATGCTATCATCTGGGTAACACTAAAGTGGACAAGGTCGTCCTATTTCCGTTGGTGGACAAGGGGGAGGGGCCTCCTTTGGCACCACTTTCCCAAAGGAATTTTAGGCACGAATATATAAGGAGCATGTAGGGTTATAAACTCGTCTGCCGTGTAACTTTCGCCATTGCATTGGTTGTACAGTGGCGTGATGGAGATCTGGGCAAAATCAAAGTGATCGCTTATAGAATAAAAAGGGTTGACTCAATGGTAATATTACTATTTATTGTTTTAAATTACATGAATTATATAAAAATTATAAATTACTTTTTTTTTTAACAATGTTTTTTTAATTTTATCCAACGTTATTGTGTTAATTAATATTTGTTTTACTAATATCCCGTTGGGTTGGTGGTTGGGGGACTAGGCACCCACGTCTTTATCTAATAGCATGGCTGATAGATTTTAATATTTTGTTCATGAAAAGATGCGTAACCAAATGTTCACAATTACAAAAAAAATGATCCGGAAAAAATTATATAATTACTCTACAACTGGCAAAATCAGTTTTGGGCGGGTCCCTAGAACCCCCTCTCCCCCACCCGTCCACTTCAGTGTTGTAAATGACTTCAAGACTGTATATGTGTTGTGCGGGGCGCGTGTGTGCGTGTCATACAGTGGTGTGTGTGTGTGTGGGGGGGGGGGGTGCGTGTGTGTTTGTGTTTGGATGTTGTGTGTGTGTTGGGGGTGTGATGTGTGTTTGTGTGTGTGTGTAATGTGTGTTACTTACTAGAGATACATTGTGGGCGTATTTGTATTATAAAGAGACATTGTGGGAGTATTTTACATTGTGGGAAACTTTTCTTACATTGTGGGGGTATTTTTACTAGAGTACTACGGTTACGAATTGCTTATAACGGAAAAACTGTAATCCTCAGTATTAGAGGTTATTCTCGTAAAAGAGTAGAAAAAGAGGATTTTTCAGTTTATAACTTTATAGGAGCCTGCGGCGCCCTCCCCTTGCTAAGAAAAGTGAGAAAACCTAAAAAATGAAAAAAAAATGAATAAAATGCAAAAATTCTAAAAAAGTGTCTTTTTAAAGAAAATCTCAAACTAATAGGTTTTGAAATCTTCCTTATATAGTTTTTGAAAATTGTATTTTTCTGAAAAAATGGTCTAAAAGTGACGTTTTTAATGAGATTTTGAAGTAATACTCCCACAATGTAGCTCTTGTCAGACTATTGGGTGTGAGTGTGTGTGTAGGTTTGTGTGTGTGTGTGTGTAGAGAGATAACCTGTCCACACGACCTAACACCGAAGTAGCTCCGCGTCATAATTGACCACAGCCTAACTTTCAATCAATAGACCAGTAACATCTACGTCAACTACTTTCTTTGTTGTGCCTTGCGAATCCGATCTCGAATCGTTATGGCCCTAGTATTAAAACTCTTAACAGATACAATTGCCCAGTGTGTAACCGTCAGGCCGACCTATTTCAAGTACCAGGCCCTAACCATGTTTACAACTTGCTGTTAACTGGTCCTATACATCAGCAATCGATGCCAAGACGCAGTCCCGTGCCAATTCCTCCTCAGAAGGCTCACAGTAGGCCATGAAACGTTCGCGATTTAACCATCTTTCAGTGCTACAACACTGGGGATAACTTCTTCCTTCACTACATTTTTAAAATATTATTTAAACCAGGAAAAGCTTTGTCCCAAATGAAAGAAGTGCACATTATTTAGAAAAATTAATAAAATGTCACTCAATATCAGTCCAGAAGTCAGTGTTCAATATGTACACGTAAACTTAAGCGAACAATAGAGCTATGATATTCAACAATCAAAAACCTAAAAACACTTCGGATTTTTTTTTTTAATTTTATGGTGTTTTTTTGTGTTTTATTTAAAACTGTTAAAAGTTTCAAGCTATATCAGATGTTATGACTTCAAACGTATTGAGCTCTAGTGGTCTTCATAACTTAAGGGCAACATAACTCACCCCCTCAATAGTAATTTTTAAAACTGTATTTTGCTGAATACCATTGCCTTTCTTGGTAATTGACTAAAATGGGGTTTGCATGGTTTTAAGACAATAACTTGTGGATTTCGGTTATGCACAAATTAGGTCAGCCCTTGCACAGGGCTTTCTTTTCATGAATTTTGTCCCTTTACATTTTCTATTTCGAAAAAAATATTAATCAATAGGTCCAGTTAATGAAACACACAGTTAAATCTCAAGATTTCTTTTATCGCGAACGAGGAAAGAAGTCGTGCCAATGCAGCAAGGCATATCCATCGAAATCTGTTTCAACTGTATGCACATAACATGGAACCAATGTAAAAGATGTGAAGTGTGTTCCGGCCGATTATTGAGTATCTTTAGCCCCATTGTTCGCTGAGCATGTTGAGTATGACTATCCATTGGTCACTGATATTCTAGAAATACAATTGAGTTGACATTTTATTTTATCATTTTCTAAATAATGGCACCCCTTTCCATGTGGGACAAAAGCTTTTTTCCTGGTTAAAATAATATTTTTTAATTTTAGTGAAAGAAATCATAATCCCCAGGTCTGGAGCACGAATATTTAATTAAAGGCCAACATTGAATCATGTACCATGGCCTAATGAACTGGAATGGGGTGCATCTTTTGAGACCTTACATACATACTGTTTTTTGTATCATCGCAGGTTTTGTAGTCTTTTCGTTTCGTTTTTGTAAATATTAGTATGTATGTATTTGTGGTTGGTGTAGCAAGCGTATAAGAAAAACCAAAAGAAGTTGACATGTACTATATGTAATGAATTATTCATAAGTGTGTGTGTATGTGCGTGCGCGAGCGTGTGGTGTGTTTGTATTTTGCTGATGGCGCTCAACATTAATTTTATTCAGCGATCAGACACCAAGCAACACCTCCTCTTTAACCGTTTTTGGACCTGGAAGTGTAATCAACGTTATGAAATAACACAGTGTCCGTTGTTTACAA
>JAMKCH010017535.1:0-22132 GCA_023653785.1 Ophioderma brevispina | reverse complement strand
CAGCCTTTAATTAAATAGTGGAAGTATCTATAATCTATAAGTTGAGAAATTGCTGATCGAAGGACAATCCCCCTGCATGAACACAATGCTTCACTTGGGAACCAGCCGGATGTTGTCGTAATACAGTCCCGGATGCCCAAACGTTATTTTCCGTAGTTAACTTGTAATCTATCAAGCATGGTGTAATTGCCATAAATTAACTCATTGAAAAAAAATCGTATTAATTTACAAAAAAGATGGGTCTTTGGTTGAAATTTTGAAAGTTCGGTGGGTGGACAACGATGCTGAAACAAGAAGTCTTAACAGCCTTACATACGTGTCACTTCAAAGATGGGAGTCCCCCCCCCTGACCCGAGTTTTGAGGGATGACATGTTGCGGCTGCCAATGCCGATTGCACTGCAAACTAAATGTGGGTACAAGAACAAACGGAATGAAATGACAAGGATTTGCACACCTCCAAAGCAGTGCAAGAACCAGCCTATTTAATGCAGATATTTATGCTGTAGTTTTCTGTACATAGTAGTTGGGAAGAACAATACAGAGCTGAGACATAAAGTTGGAAAAATGACTGGTTTCATAGTGTGTATATTGCATAAGTATGGCCAACAAGGTAACCAAACTTCAAAATCTAGTTATCACAATTTTCTGAAATGCATATTTGAAGTAGACAAATGCAGCGGGTTGAACACTATGCTACATGCAGTTACTTAAGTAGAGGTTCTATTTAAATCGTAAATATTAAGGTGTTTAAAGGGGAAAAATCAAGTAGAAAATTTTATTGCGGTAAAAGTGCATAACCCATGTTGATTGGAGGTTATCTTCCAATATTATCCTTAAATATGTAATGTGTGTCAAAACAGCGGCCATTTGGACTCCATCTTGGATTTAGAGGTTACCTCAAAAAAACTCGAATCAGTAAGGCCGATTGCAGAACTGAAATTAAACCATTTATTATAGTTAGGTGATCACAAACTGTCAAATAGCATTCATATGTATTGACCACATTGTTCATGTGTTTAAAGAAATGTGCAAAAATGACGTTTTTGTGTCATTAAGACCCCCATTCATTCTTAGACACTTTGACTTTCAAGTTAAACTTGCTATGATCCGGTGCTTTTAACAAAATGAATATTATATGAGGGCAAATTCATGAGAAGTCTTGATCCACTTATGAAGAACAATTTTGATATATGGGGAAAAATTTTCAGTCCAGACATCTTTTGAAAAAAAATGGTAAAAATTGCATTTTTGGCACCAAGACGGTGTGTAGATAACATGAAACCCACAAATGTTGGTATATATGTAGATTAATAAAATTATCTTCAATATGACACCAAGAACAGGTGATTGGAGGCTCACATAGGACATTACCCTCAAAATACTGTCGTAAGCCAAAAACGGCGAGCCATTTTGGCCGCCCCCCCGCCCCGCCCATCTTGGATTTTTCAAGGTGACGCGCAACAAAATTTTAATTAGCACACCGCTGAATTATGTGTATTATCATATAGACTACCAAAAATATCAGGTGTGTTAGTTTGTAGTGATCTGGCACGGTAACTCAAAAACTAAGCATGCTATTTTATTGCCCTTCGCTTATATCGGGCTAATTTGTTTCAGTATATTAGCGTGGAATTTTACATTCACCCACCAATGCTCAGGCCCCTTAAGCCCAACCTTTTGAAAAATTTACTATATGTGTGTGACCATGGATGGGTTGAAATCTATACATAACAGTGAAGGAGTCAGAATAATTCAGTAAGAAACTTGTAACCAAAAGATGGCTAAAAAATGACGAGTGCTTTGTAATGTCGGTGAGGGGGTGGAACCATCTCTTGGTAACCGTTTGTACCAAAAAGGCTAGCTTGGTAAGACGATCGGTAAGGGCCGGGGGGGGGGGGTTGGAGGATGGGCACCCTCAGAATTGTGGTTGGATTGCTTCGAATACCCTTATCCTCCACAAAGGATGTTGTAAAATTAACTTTCTTGTCCAGTGACTTGGTGGGACTATTTATGGAGTATATAAGGTATTAGGGTAGGGTACCAAATAACAGCTAATCGAAGTTACACTTACATGATAAGCGTTTACGACGTTTGTCATGTAAATATCATGATATTCGGAGCTGAGTCTGCCTTGATAGAAAACAAATGCTGAAATGAGAAACATATTCAGGAAGAGGGTGTCCAAAACAAAACTTTACCATAAAAGCACCCCCAATTTTAGGTTTTTAATAAACATTTTATGCAAATTATTTATACATATTTAAAAAAAGTATTGTTTATTAGCTTTCGCTTTAAAACCGCAAACCCCGTTGAAATCGGGTCCCAAATGACCGAGTTGTTCCTAATTGAATGAAATCTGTGTTTTGCTTGTAACACGACTAGGCTGTTTTTAACATATATAAACACGTCATCAAAACACATGTTATTGTGCGCAAAATCAAGTCTGTCCGTGTAATACAAACACGAGATATATTTTATCCAATCATATCACTATATTAGACTTATTTAACCATAGGCAATTATATATCTCATTTTACCTGTTAGACATGAGGTGGGATTATTTTCATGCTTAATAACTTATTTTGGCTGATGTTACAAAAAGTTGTCTCTCTCGATTTTGTTTCAGACTGCAACAATTCGTAATAATTCCGAGACGCAGCGAGAGAGTATGGGGAATCGTATGGATAATGTATCCCCGATCAAGAACTTTGTGCCCCCCCCCGTCCCCGGAAAAAATGAAAAAATTGCAAAATTGCTGCTTTTTTAGGCAAAAATTGATAAAATCCCCACTCAAAGACAGTGAATTTGCACCCCAGTCATAGTCTGTTTGTTCGATGAATGTTTTAATTGGTAACTTATTATTTTTTCCCCGTTGCTAGGATAAATTTGGCTGAAATGCGAAAGGTCGTGCGTGCAAGCACTAATGTGATTAATTACCAAACTTGGTCATTTCTTCAAAACATTCGATATTTTGTGTACGTTTTTGTAATAATAATGGACACTTGGCAAGACAATACAAAAACAAGCATTACCAGGTAATTATCTATTTCTATTTCACAAAATACTTCATATTATGAACAGTAAACATAACATTGCCATAATTTTTTTTCATGTGATTAATTCCGATGCTGCAATATTTGCATATTATTTTCATTTGAATAACCACATGGAAATTGTGGGTCTAATAAGTTATAATCGTCAAATAATCCCAGCCTCTTTCCCTAAAACTTGAGCAAGTCTTTGGCGGAGTTGGCTTTTACATGTGGTTTGATGCTCGCCCACCAAGGAGAAAATTAAGTTTCCTTCATGGGGCAAATGGAGATCTTATAATTATTTACTGAAGGTTCTCACGGTTATCTCTTAGAATATTACCATCCGACAGATGTTAGTTTGGCCAATTGTTTTTAAATTCTATAGATATGGGTCAAGTGAGGTAAATATTACCACATAAACTGGAGTATACAACATGTACAAGACTAATACTCTCTAAGGGAATTCTCTGGCATGAAACAATATATAAACACAATAAACTACACATCATACATCAGTCGTTTTCTATTGAAACAATTCTACGTGTGGGTTTTGTACCAATTTTAGGCAAAAGTACGGGGAGCCGGAAATTTACGGGAAAAAAATGGCGCACATTTCATATATTACGGGCGATTGACCGTTATTTGGATTTTAGCATCCAGTATCCCACCGGAAAATTTGCTGCTGAGGAAATGCCCGGATACTTAGAAAAAACGGGGCAGTTCCCAGCAGCCAAATTTTCCGTGTAATAAAACTTAAATCTGTAAAATTAAAGAACGGGCAATGCCGGTTAGTCTACAAAATGGACGGACAATTTCCAGTAAAATTCACGGTTGCCGTACATTTCGTCTCGCAATTACTGTTAATCATTTACGGGTCTGTAATTAAGGGTTTTTTACATATGTACGCTTACCTCACGTGTGAACGAAAATTAAAATCTTCTGATTTTCTAAATAGATTTCCAAAAATATCCATAAGGGGTTCCACAAAATCAAGAGATCAAATAATTATTGAAGTCCTACCTCGTGTATTAATGTGTGTTTATATTTATAGTGCTATAAATCGATCACAGAACATATAAAATTTATACAATTACAATCAAGCTTGCAAAATAACAACCCAACGACCATTGATATGGGTCGTTTTTTATTATTTATGAAAAAAATAGTATAACTGCTATTTAGTTTATTGAAATCATCATCACTATTTACAATATTTGCAAAATCACACTCATGGTACGTCAGGTGTACTTTCACGTGTATAATGTTTATAATGATTACAATTTAGTAGTAGGCAAAGTCCCGGGGGCAAAGTATATTTTGAACATGTTAACTCAACTCATTTATTTTCCATCATTTAAAAAACGCATAGATAATCGCAATTACAAGAATTACGTGTTAGAATACTTTAGACGCGTACGATAACAACAGTCAGCAAACCATAATTCGCTCTCTTTATTGAGAGAATCACGTGAATATATGAAAGCACTAATTTTCCTCCTTCTGAAGCTTTTCACGCATGTCTTCCGCGTTTAAAGTCATCTGAAGCTTGTCACGCATTTGTTTCATATCCAAAAACATCTGAAGCATTTTACGCGAGTGCTTCGTGTTCAAAAGCAACCGCTGCAACTCGACACGGAGCAATTTGTCAGACTGAAGTTGTTCCAAATTTAAAGTGAGAAATATTTCCATCAAGTCCATTGAATTTTGAATTTGATCTTTAAATATCTCCAGCATTTCATCTTCTTCTTTACGGTTTCGATTCATTTGAAAATTTATTTCTTCATCTTTCGTCTTCATTGCAGCGATGACATTGTTCAGTTCGACCAAGGATTTGACGATGATTTCCCCATTTTGTGCCATGATTTCATCTTTGATCGCGATCATTTCTTTATATTGGCTCGTGGTGTCTTGAAGACTCCTTTGTTTATAGCTTCTAAGTGAGACTAATATTTTCTGCAGTTTTTTCGTGTCTATTCCGATCTCTCTGATGTCAGCCAAATGGTGCAAGCGTGCAGAATTCTGCGATGACTGTGTAAATTCCGTTACATTTCTACTAGTGTTACTAAACTGAATGTTCCTGGTAGATGCCGCCGGATTTCTTGAGACAGTCACTGAACTCGACTTACTGCGACTTTGAGCAATCACGGATCCCGAGGCTGGAATTGGCGCTCTTTGAGCCGTAGACAAAGATGATGCAGAACATGCTGACGACGATTTAGTTAGAGATCTAGTCATAACTCTAGCTTGAGACCGAGTTAGGCGAGCAGGCGATAATGGCACACTACTGCTATTAATAGTACTAGATTTGCTAATTTTTGCTGAACCTCTTGGTGAAGGATTATCCATTGCCTTAGCTTTTCTCTTGGTTCCTGTTTTGTTACTCATCGTTGTTCTGAAGTATTAACTATTGCTGTAACAAATTAAATTGGTGCTGAAGCACGGAGTGACACAAAACAGAACTTTTCACGGTGCCGAGGCAAAGAAGCAATGAGGAATCATGAAGTCTAACGGAAATCAAGTCAATAAGGGACGCACCATTATTAGATAGAGGGTATTTTAAGCCAATCCCTTCATAAACTGCAATGTACACATATCAGTACTTCAAAATCCCATTATACAATGCAATGTGACTATACAGTACTATACTAAACACATAATGGTACTGAGGGATAAAAAGTGTTCAAAAAGTTTAAAAGTCACAAGACATTTCACGATCATGCAAAAATATTACTAGCACTTTGTGGGCTAAAATGAGTGTTAAAGTCAAGGTTTTTATGTTTTAAGAATAGGATTTGTATGGGATTACATGACCTTATTTACGTGAAATTTCCTAAATTGATGCATTTCACACCCTCTGATTATTCCCGGGGATTATTCCCGTCTCACTATTGGGAGATTTAAAAAAAAACACGTTTCCCCCTTAAAGTCTAATGGTGCATCCCTAATGACGAACGGCGAGGGTGATAAGCTGTGATAGGCTTAACAACACGTGAGTCGTGAGTGGGCGGACTGAGTACAAATGATCAGAAGGAGAAGGGAACCTGCGGCTGCGCGTTAGAGGCCACAATGTCAGAGCGGACATGAATACGAGTTTTTACGTCGAGTTTGAACGTTATATATATAGGTCAAACTTAAAGATAGTGATCGAGTTTAACGTTATATAGGTAAAATTAACAATACATTATATAGATCAAACTTTTTGTACAAGTTGAGTTTTTGTGACGTCGATCTATCACGACGTTATGAATGTTGAGAGTTTGTGACGTCCATGTTGAAAAAATGACTCCAATCTGTTTTACAATATCTGGTGACTTGCTGTAAATATACATTTTTCAATTATCTATCCCGGGGGGGGGGGGGAGGTCGCACCCCCAAATTCCACACAAATGTAAAGTGTCGTGCCGAGCAAGCTCGTGCGCGGAGTGCCCATCTCTCTTTCCTTAGCCTTTGTACGTACCAGACTCCTCCGTATTATTTGGCTGTGGGGGTTCGCCACTCCTCCCGCACAACGAGTCTGTTACCATACCAGCATTGAATAATGCTGGTACCCATTTATACATCTGGGTGGAGAGGAGTAATTGAGGTAAAGCGCCTTACTCAAGTGCACCGCAGTTGGGCTCTCACCCACGACCTTTGGAGTGCGGGGCGAGCGCTCAATTCATTGGACCACAAGTGCCCTCGTTATTCCACACAAGTGGCAAAAGGTCCACTTTTGCTTGATTTTGTTAAATAAAAAAGATCAAAAATTTAGAGAAATTTGGACAAGAAAAGTCCACTTTTTGGGAATGGAAGTGTTTTTAAAAAAATAATTTTATAAAAAAAAGAGGATTTTAGGGGGTTAGGTCCAACTTTTACTTCCAAAAAGGTCTGTTACCAACATTGAATACTGCTGGTACCATTTATACATCTGGGTGGAGAGGAGCTAATTGAGGTAAAGCGCCTTACTCAAGTGCACCGTCAGTGGGGCTCGCACCCACGACCGTGGAGTGCGGGGCGAGCGCTCAATCCCTTGGACCACAGGCCCTCGTTATTCACACAAGCGGACAAAAAGGTCAACTTTTTGCCTGATTTTTTACATAAAAAAATATCAAAAAAAATTAGAAAATGGACTGACGCACAGAAAATCCACTTTGGTAATGAAGGTGTAAAAAAAACAAAAAAGAGTGTGATTTTTAGGGGGTTAGGTCAAATTTTATACCAAAAGGTCCACTCTTTCGAACCCCCCCCCCCCCCATATTAATCCTCCGCGTACGGCCCTGATCTATCCAATATTCCAAACTCCCCCAGCTTATTCCATTATCAGCTGAGACAGTCGAAAAAACCCGAAAAAAAAATAGCTATACTAACATTAACCTGAGCTCTTTTGTAGTCCATCATTTCTTGTGTGTGAGAGAACCGCAGTGCCAAAAAAGCAATAATTGGTCCATTCTCCGATAAAGTGTTCACAAGTCTTTTTTAGTGTCGCTCACAGCATGCACATTTTAAAGCTTGTTTTTGCCTGTAGAATGAATGTTTATGAATATAAATTAACTTAGGAGTTATGTTTTCAAATGATGCCGGACTAGATGTTGTAACCGAATGAGAAAGTAGCAAGCATACGCTAGAGACGCATAATTCTTGCTTATCCCCATGTCGCCAGCCCAAAGCCGTTCTTTAATGTGTCCCCCCTGCTCGTTTACACAAGAGCGCATACACAGATAGCATTGCATTTTTATCATCCTCTATTATGCACTAATTGTGAAGTTTAAAACATGATAATATTGGATCTTAAAGTTTCGCAGAGTTCTCTGAGAGCATGTCGCCAATATTGTAGACAGATACGTTACCTTAATTCGAATGGGTACAAAATTGCTAAAAATAACTGAACCTACCTATGTTCCAATATGTGAGAAATCCGGAAGATGTCCATGTTATATTATACATGTTTTGCATAAAAATCTGGTTTCAACGGAACAATTTCCAGCCCTAGTAATGTAAGAAATCCTACTGTTCACGTTCATACCGACGACAGATAGTTACGTCCCTCCTGCTTACTCTCTTGCAATACTGGCGTGATACGCAAAGTCGAATACCACACCAGGATTTTAGTATGAAGGTAATACCTGAAACGGATAGAGACTAAAGTCGGTGAAGCACGTACTTTCATCAGAACAGCACGACTAAGAAAAAGGCCCGACAGATACGTAACGACAGATACGTTACTTATAAGTGTTAACGTTAGGCCATTATACTAAAAAAATCGGAGATATTTTTAAGATCACCCATGCATGTTCCATGTTGAGATATTAAAGTTTACGATTTTCAATGAATTTCAGGAATTCCTTAATGTTGATATTGCGTCATTTTGGAGACCAAACTTGAACACTTTTAACGGAGAATGGCCATTTATAAAATGGGGCCTCTCTCACTTGGTTCAAGTACTTCAGGAAAAAAAATGCATAATGAAAAGGACCCTTACTGAAATCACTTCCACGAGTTTGAAACAAATTTGGAGGTTTACATTCTGTAAAAACAGTTAACAACACGAAGATGTCCGGGGAGCAGGTGTGGCAGTTATGTGGACAATTTTGGCAACAGAAAAGCAGGGAGTTCACATCCCTGACAGAATTTACAGTGTATCTGAATGTTTTGCGACACAATTCGAAAGCATTAGACCGGGATCAGGCAGTACTTTAGGCTTGTAGTAAGATATTGCAAGTGAAAGATAGATTAGACGGGATTTAAGCCATATACAATAGCAATGGTCTGATGAGCCTGAGTGACAACATGCTTTTCAAGTTTGCGTAGATGCTGGCAGTTAATGTCAGCATCCTTGCTCCAGAAATTGCCACAAACTCGCCACCTCCCCCTGGAACTCTTCCTGTTTTTACTGTTTTTACAGCATGTAAACATCCAAATGTGTTTTCAACGTGTGGAAGTGATTTAAGTAAAGGGTCCCTTTTCATTATGTCATTTTTTCATGCCATTATTGGTCCCCTTTTAAGACTTTTAATAAGCCAAATTTAGCAATGAAAGTTTAAAAACAAAATACTTACTTAAAGTGTCACGCGAGATTTCAAATACAGGTGTCCCTAAAATCTGAAAATTCTGATTCTTGTACCGGGTAAAGCTGTTGTATAAAAAAGTCACTTCTGTTTTTCCTTGGGACAAAAATTGTGAAATTTCTAATTTTGTATAAGAAGCAAATAGGAAATTCAGCTCATGTTTTCTATTGAAATAGAAGCATACTACAAATCACCTTTTGTTTTCATTTTAAGTTCTGTAACCAAATAAAAGGTAGGGAATCTATGAGTCTCTAATAATATGTAAGACATTCATTACATAATCACAGAAAATATGGAATGACTTGAAATCTCTCGTTCCACTTTTTTAAATCTGTTTGGGATTCTAAGTTAATTTCTGGGGGCTATCTTGAATATTGGCCAAATCATTTCATCATAGTCTGCAACTTGTAAGTTTTCGGGAGAAAATTCCATCAATAAATGAAAAATAAAAAAATCAACTGTTTTACAACAGTGAAGGTTTGAAAGCCTTTACGGGACTCTCAGTTTAAATTGCGAATATGAAGAGACCTCAGATTTCTTGAAGTGTACAAGAAATGGTTTGAAGCCAATTGCCCATGAATTGGTCATCTATGCCTTGTGTTAGGATTGTGGACACCTCGCGAAATCAATGATATTGTCATAAAGAAAAACATTTAAATTGAAAATCAAATGTAAAACATTTAATTAAGCGAAGAATCGAGCATACAAAAGCCGAGGGCCGGGCGCCAGGTGACCTCGGCAAAGGAACAAAGAAAGCAGGTCACACTGTTCTTTCTTTTTGAAAACTCTAACATTCATAAGGTGTGATTATGAATTACTTTAATTGCCTTCTTTACAATGTAACCTGAGACGAATATAACTTTAGTTATATTCGTCTCAGATGTAACTTGCCACAAAAAATTCAATGAAAATAATAATGCTTCAATGGGAAATTGCTTTTCACACTGTGTGCCTGACAGTAGTGAGCCCGGGGCAGTGAGTTTGTATAAGTTTTAGATTTGTTTTGATTGAATTAACAATGCATGTAGCGGTCAGAAAGGTGAAGGACAACATTTTAAACATTTCCAAAGCGAAAACACGCAAAGTGAACCATGATCAAACTTCGGATGTGTCGTGATATGGAATACAAAGGTGAAACACGAATCGAAACCATCGATAAACAATAACTAGTCATTATGGTATCAAGTAGCAAGACACGTATAGTGCTACCCAGCGGCACCGGCCGGGTAATGCGGCCACTGATGGGGGTAATGAGTATGTTCGGCGGTCAAGACCCCAGTCAGTTCGCGCCTTCTTGTGACCTTCACATGCTCCAGTTCTAGTTCCGTTATGGCTCAATATGCCCAAGCCAAAGTTCCAAAAATTTAGCTTTTTACAGCCCAAAATGTGGATTTTCGTTAATTTGGCCCAAAAAGTTCACCCTCCTTAGATCATATAATTACGAGTTATTAAAAAGCAGCTCAGCTGGCTTGCTATTGACGAGCGATGGCACTGCATACCGTACGAATTTCAGTAGGCACAGGACATGTCGACAGAGTCTGCAAATAATTTTCAGTTTTTTACGCCGTCTATGTAGAACAAAATGTCTCAGAGTAGCACAGTAAAGTGTATGGGGTCAAGCTGGCTAATAAATCCGGTATGCGTACCTACCCAAATAGACAAGGCCAACTCGACCCAATGGGACCACCTAGTTTAACGGAATTTGGGTGGGTAGGTACGATGGTCACAGTCAGCCAACTCTACTCTCCCGCTCAGGCAAATCACATGCACGCGTACAAATAAAATATCCCTATCAATTACGGTAATAATTGTCACGTATACATATCAGTGAGGAATATCAGACCAATTCCTGTGCCTGTACTTGTCGAAATAGAACCTGCAATACAGCCAATCATCACTATCATCACTAAAAGTGTTGTGTTTAGGCCTATGAGTATTTGTATGGAGTACTTTTTGATATTTGGGCATACAAGTTTCCCCTGATAGTCACATCCGATGCAACTTTCTATTTTGTGAATGAAAATGTACAATTATAGGCTATATAAATTAATAATGTCCCCTCCGGGCCCCATGCATGACAATTGCACCCGCAATTGCATTATGCTTTAATATTTAAACATACCCCCCCCACACACACACACACACACACACACGGCACTCACACCGGCGAGCTCAAGCAAACACGTTGTTTACATATGGTTAGTCTGCAGCAGTTTCGGGCAGACCTTTCTAAAGTCTACACGTGAAAACTGGCAAAACTGCCGATGTATGACGACGTGCCTCTCATGTACCCCTGCCATGCATCCGGCCACATTGTATAGAGTCAGTGTTATAGCATTACCACGTACGTTGTACGTGGTGACATATTCCCTACACGGGAATGCAGTGGGATGAACTGCACTGGGTTTCGGGTGGTTGGTTTTATTTTTACAATCCTTAAATTGATAAAGCATAATGATATTTAACTACAATAGTTGTTGAGAAGCCTGCATGAGTCACTGATCACACCCGGGGGATCACACCTAGGTTAGAATCAGGATCAGAATATATAGCCATGATAGTAACACGAGTAATAACGTTAAATGCCCATTCACAATGTCAAACAATTGTCAACAAACCTCAAGCACTCACACATCATCGGGATTTGGGTAGGTACTATCTATCTATCTATCTAATCTAAAACGGCCCGGGCAGCCGAATCGGTTCACCATTAGCGCCAAATGTCCTGTTTTGTCATTGGTTTGGGGTGTCCAGATGGATCCTGCTGGATGCTCGGCAATTCACATCATGTAGTTAAAGGGGCGACGACCCCTGTTTTGGCATGTAACTTCCTACATGTGACGTCTGAGATTACTTGGTCATCGCACTATGACATGACCGGCAAATCGTGCACGGCGTTTTGGGCAACAGAGAATGAAATTGGAGGGATAATCTCCATTATCTTTGCTTGGTCTTGTGCTCGGCTCCAGAAGATGTTTTGTACTCGCATAAGAAGCTGTTGTAGGTGCCATCCTTCTATCCTGTAGCTCTTTCTCAATGGTCCAGGTCTCAGATAAATATAACAGGATACTCTCTACCCAGCTCTAAAGAATTTCAGCTTGTTGATTGGAATACCAGATTGCCCATAAGTGTGTATTTATTGCAGGCATTCCAGCTTGTCCTTTGCGTACAGAAGTCTTTCTTGCGTCCGGCAACATATGACCCTAGATCTTGAAGTCCTTGACCCTCTTTGAGTGGCTACCATCTGCTGTGCAGATAGGTTGATGATCGTCTACCCATTGACAGTCATATATTCAGTCTTCTTGCATTTAGATGTAGGGGCCGACTTTTTTCTGCAGCATTCTCAATTGATGTTTAGATCTTGTGCACCACATATCAGATCAGCTGTTCGAGCTAAATCATCTGCGTAGTCAAGAGCTGTGAGATGCTGACCCAGTGACGTCTGGAACGCTTGGGTTTAATGGCGAGTCCTTTGTCGTGCATGATGTCAAGACTCTGTCTGAGGATGTAATCAACCACGACTCCAAAGAGATAGGGAGCAAAGTATCCTCCTTGGAGGATTCCAGTATTTTGTTAGGAACTCCTTTGTGGTCCCATCCATGGTCTTCACAAAGCTATATGGGTTATCATACAGATGGCAATTGCTGACAGTCTCATCTGGGACACCGTAGTTGCGAGAATGCAGCATTACATCCCCCTGTTAACACTGTTCAAAAGCTTGGAAAATCTACAAACACAATTGAGCTTTTCCTCTTGGAAATTCTCAACTCTTCTATGATCTTTCTGAAGACAAGTATCTGAGGTAGTGTTGATCTGCTTTGCGAACCGTTCTGTTCCGTCTGAGAATGGGAACTATGTGAGTGAGGATTCTGTTGAGCAGCATGAGTTGTAGATCTTAGAGGCCAGGGCACAGAATTTCCTCTGTATTTTTGGGTTTGGAAGGTGGCCTTTCTTTGGTAGAGGAATTGATGATGTTGCAAAGGCCGCGGTTTTGTTTCCCTGTATGTTTTTACAAAAATGCTAACAGTTGATCATGGAATAGGGGGATTCTCCAGACTACTGCAGGATGTTGTCGGGACCAGTGTCTTGGTGTTGTTCATTTTCTTCAGCAGATCTGAAGCTCTCCTCCATAGTGAAAGGTCCAGTCTGGAATGGGAAGGGTGTCCTGCTATCTTGTGATTGAATAGTTCATCAAGGTTATGTGATTCTGACCTGGCTTGACAAGTAAGAACTAAGTCTGAAACCATGTGTCAAGGCGCTCTTCAGTTGTTTTCAGGGTTTTTCACACCTTGATATTCTTATAGGTTGGGTAGCTTCTTATCGTCTCTCCCTCAAGGCCTCCAGGCAGCACATCTTGTTTTTTCAAGGTGTAGGGTGTCAAGTACTTCAGCTTTGGACTTAACATGCTCCTCAACATGCTCAAGCACCACATTGTAAGCTATCAAGTGCAGCTTTAGCGGCATCAAGGTTCTTTGTGGAGCTTCTGGTGGATTTTAGTACGGTGCTCTGCTGCAGACTTCAGTTTTCCTCTGGCTTTGCTACTTTGTCGTTTGAGGCAAAGGCAGTAGTCTTCTTCTTTCTTCTATGTAGCATCTCCAGCCATTTCTTTGTTGCTGAAGTGAAGGATTATATATGCGCTGGAGTTCTTGTATTCAAGCTCATCAACAAAGTGTTGAACCTTTATGTACAGCTACAGTATACTGCTCACAAAGCTTTGTATCCTCCCCCCCACTTCCTCCAGGCTCTTGTGTTCATGGATCTCCGGGAGGTGGTTTACTCTGACGATAACTTATCTGGTCCCTGCAGAGACAATTCTGTGATCAGACTTAACATTTTTAATGCTGTTTATCCCTTCTTTCCTGACAGAATATAGTTCCAGTTGACAGTTCCTCCATTTGGGCGTCGGTGTGTCCCACAGTCTAACTTACCTGAATGATTTTAGAATTTTGGGTATTAGATGGCAACTAAGGTAAATAGTTCCATGAATCCTTCTGTACATCCATTCTGTGTAGCTCGTTGTTGCAAGTGAATACAGCGCGTCGTAGGCCCAAGCTTAGTGCGTTGTATCTCCAGGGATGTAACAAAGTTATGGGCTGAACTGTACTGGTGGCCGTGGAAAGTTCATGGTAAAAGTGAAGACATTTTCTTCTGGATAGTCGTTGTGGGGCTGTAACAGCACATGACTGTTGTTTCAGGATTGCCCGTCAGTGTAAGCTTCAAGATGGGCTCATTAAAGTTGACAAGGGTGGCACATGACTTGAGAGCCTTTGGTGATAAAGCAACCCCACACCACCTCCTGTATATCTGAATTTTCTTGGTCTTCCATGTCAGAGGCTGTATAAGTGGCATATCCATGATAATATCTCCTGTAGTAGAGTTCACTGTGCAATGCGGTGTTCTTGTATTCAGATGCATAGAATCATACCGTTGTGCTTCATGTACGAGTTCTTCTTTCTTGGCTGTTTGTGAAAGTGTTGGACATTAAATGTGCTATGAGGAAAGCATTTTTGCGTCTAACATAGTGGTCCAGTCATCTTTTGTCAGATCAGGGTTGGGCCGTCCAGTTAGGCTTTTTAGGACCAACCCATCATTCATATTGGTATAGACCAATTGTTTGACTCAGAAGGCACAGACTTTAAATCAGGAGGCTTTTAAACCTGGTGCTAGCTGTGTGGGAACTATGCATCGTGCAATTACTAATATTAGCGGGGATTCGCCAGGTCTCCAGCAACCCTTTTTCGTTGGGAAGGTCCCTAGCGTATGGTGGTCCAGACCGAAGTATTATCCAGCTTGACTCGTTTCCGCACAGGCAAGATACAGGTTGTACTATTGTGGTCATCTGAACAATTCCGGGACCGTGGAGAGCAGAGCATTTTTCAGTGGATTTGTCTTCTATGACGGTAATGAACAAATTTAGCGGGGGGCGACCCCTCGTGAAAAGTGTGGGTGAACCCAGGAGGATAGATCCTAATACAGGTGGCAAAATGAAAAATTCTTGATTGCTGTAACAAAGGTAACAAAAGTTTTCGTCTTGTTACCAGCAGATTAAAGGTATAGTTTGGTAACCTACCCTACACCGTCTGGTTTCAGAGGTATAAGCAAAAATTCGTCAAATAGCAAAGGTCATCACCGAAAGTTAAGTCTTTAATACAACTGCATGATTTCTTAAATGGTTTCAAATTGTTAACCTTCCACAGGGATAGCAACAAATATTTGCACTCTATTTTGTATTTGGCTTCGAGATAAATAACAAAAAAAGGTCATGCCATTGACCTCGATTGATCCCGAATTTTAGAAATAGCTAGACCGTGCAAAATATGTTTTGGTTGAAGTCTGGGAGGAAAATTACAATTTCAAGCCCAATTTTAAAGAAATCGAGGCAATATTAAAATTTAAACCTTTTGGTTATGACCTTGACTTTGACGATTTGGGTCTTATATCTCCATAAGCATACTTTGTGGGTAGTACCAGCTATACCTTTTAATCCTTGTATCAAGACGGACACTTTGGTTACCTTTTTACAGCATTACCGAGCATTTTTTCATTTTGGGGTTACCCCCCCCCCCTCCTGGATTTTCGCCCACACTTTTGCAAGGGGCACTCCCGCTAATTTTCATTAAAAAAAAAAAAAAAAAAAAAAAAAAAAAACCTTAATTTAGTTTTTTTCTATTTTTCAATTACCTCATCCACGATCACTGATTTCTCCAGAGACCAAACTTCCTGCTACCACGGTTTTTTCAATCTATATATCTTTTAGCGATGATTTTTCAAGTCAAACTCAAATTGAATTATTGTTTTTTCCTCAAATAAAAATTTTTGAGAAAAATCTATTTCAAGGTTGATCCTATGACCAACCCACGTAGACTAACTTTGAACCTCCATCATTGCACATAGAGTTTTGGTAAAAAATCTCGCACGGCAAAGTGTTTTTCATCTTGACCCCCCCCCCCTATGCACGCAACCGAGTACAGAGCCTTATGCACTAGATTGCCCAAAGTTAATTTCACCATCTCCCAGAGATGTATAATTTGGTGCTGATATTTTGAATACCACATGAGCTTAACGCTAATTTTGTCTGTTCTCATCTTTGAAGCCTGAAAAACTTTTGTGTCATGCAATATACATGCTGTAGGAGAATAATTGTGTTAGATCTAGAAAGAAAAATCAATCAACTCTAAGGAAATAAAACATCAAAACCTTTTTTCAAACATTTCCCTATTTAGTTGTGCTCATATCAAAGTTAAATACATCAGACTTTCTTCTCCACGCTTTTTTCTTACTTTTCACTTCTAATTTTGCTTCTTTCCTTTGTTACTTCCAGCTTTACCTAATTTGTATCTTCTGAAAATCCGGTCCCTCAAGTTTCATCAGTAGAATATGAGATAAAATATCCATAGTGGATCAAAGTTAAGCAAAGTTTTAATCCATGCTACCGCTTGAGCATAGCGAACAATTCTGTTTCAGCTTGGAATGACTTAAGCACCTCAGGTTTTCTATGGGCTACATGTAGTTTTCCTGTAAAGCATGCCAATTCCCCATTTTTGGGCTTCAATTCCTGTCCTAACAGTAACAAAATATACTTGTTCTTAAGACCAGCTCACTTTAACACTTTGAGATTGACTATTGACTTAATAGCTTCATTTTCATTAATAAGACACCCAAAATCAGAAAATGTCCCCAAATTATATTCCATTCTGTTAAATCTGAATTTGCAAAATAACTACAAGTTTGCTCAATTCTTCCGAAATCAATAGATAAAAGACATTTTAATTATCTCAGGATGTTTTTAAGATGACCAAGAATGCCATTACTACATTGATATTTATCCATTCTATCGAGGTCGACAGTTGAAAGTACCAAATTGGGTCATTTGAAAAGTCATTCCATGTCCTATATGCAAAAGTACTCCAAAACTCTGTTCAAGGATTTTGGACACATAGCACACGTATGAGTACTGTTTGTTTTAAAATTGAACACCAAACTCAAATCTTGGTTATGTACTAATTGTTATTCCCTGATTGTATGGAATTAGCGATCCTTTTTTGCGATCAGTCAAGGGAATCATGGAATTAACATAATGGTATAGCACCAGAACCTGCAAATTACCAACAACACATTGACTTTGTTTCAAATCTCTGCAGGTATATCTATCTCAGGTAGAAAAGAGATACAACACCACAGTTCCCTTAATTAGCTTAACTGTACCACTTTTAACTTTAGAAACTATGTAATAACTCAAACTATAATGTAAAATACTATAGAGTGTTAAATACTATAATGTAATAACTCTAACTTTTGAAAAATACTGTAATTTACTTCAACTTCTTACAAGCAAAAAGTATTAAAGGTGCAGCAAGAGATTTCAAGATTTCCATTAATTATGTTATATATAGAGATTAAAAGTGAAAACAAAATGGTGATTTTGATTTGCTAACATTACATTATAAAACAAACAAATTTCATATTTGCTTATATGAATTAGAAATTTCAAACTTTTTGTACCAAAGAAATTAGTCTCAGCTTAATCATTTCAGTTTGAGATATTTTTTTTTTATGGAAAGCAAAAAATCAGTGCAAAAATTCTCTTGATGCACCTTTAATTATTGTTCTTTTGGTTACAGAAATGATTTTGTATTGTCCAAAACATATTTGCATTGAGATTTGCATTGAGCTTGTGGCTCTTATATCTGAGAGTCTTGCACGTTGTAGCACAAAGTTTGTATTGGTCTTTTGTCCTTCATAAATCAGCTGTAAACTCTGTAAACCAATAGAGTGTATGTAAACCTCTCAACACTGACCAATATTGTAAATATGTGCTGTAATTACAGATTATGCAACATACACGTATCCACTAATGGGTGTTGGGGCGGCAAGATTTGGGCAAAACTGGTAACCAACACTACGGGGTAACCAAGGACTTACCGCGAGTCATTTGGTGAGCACTGAAAAGTACAACCTCTTGCGTTGTTTATGCAACACAATTTTCCATGGTGTGAATTTTACGGCAGCAGTGCATGGTACGTAAGCACGTCAGAGTTTTAATGGAACAATCATAATGTTCCTTCTAGTCCGTATCGAGGTGGGTCCCCGTGTCCATGAGATGTGCCCTAAGCTACGTGCTTCAACAGCCATGGACTGACCATCAGACATACCAAAAAGTGAGGGTAGACTTTGGCTACCCCGGCATTTTTTTTGCTAGAGGGGCGTTTTCAAAATGGCCCCAAAATGCGCATTTAACAACCATAATAATGGCATTTTGGTGGCCATTTTATGGGGTTGATGGTCCCTTTTTGTAGTGTTTTCCTCTATTTGTTGATGTCAAATGTATAAAGCGGTAAAATTCACTCTCCCTAAATACTGTATTCCTAATGAGGGCCGCTTTTCAATTGGCCGCCAATGCATTTAGACCTCATAAAGGATGTTCACTAGCCAAAAACATGGGGTGGAAAAGTGGCCCCGGTTTTTCTCATGTTTTGCTAAATATTTTTGTTGCTGTCAAATGTATGAAGGGGTCACATTCACCACTTGAATGTATTCCTAATGAGGGCAACTTTTCAAAATGGCTGCCGAATGCTAGTCAACCCTTATTTTTTAATTGCCAATGTCAATGGGTCCCAGTTTTTTTCAGTGTTTCCTATATTTGTTGATGCCAAACTATAGAGCGGTCACAGTCAACCATTTAAATGGTATTCCTAATGGAGGGCTCTTTTAAAAATGGCCGCCAAATGCGATTTTAAACACCTTGTGATGATTTTTTAATGGCATAAAGGGGTGAAATGGCCCAGTTTTCAGTGTTTCCCTAATTGTTGGATTGTTTTTTCTTTCTTTCCTCCATTCTTTGTTGAGTTTATTCCGTTCTAAACAAAGTTTGCGGTTTCATTTTCTCCCTTTTTCTTACCGTTAAATGTTAATTGATTTCTAGTGATGTTTCAGTTAATGATTTGTTCAACTATGCTGTTATTGGTGATATTAATTACAATCTAAGTACTGTTAGGGTTTTGCGCTCAGCCAGCTTGTAACCTCGATGACCGAAATATTGTGACGATTTTCCTGTGGCAGCGCAGATAAATTGGCAATCGTGCTGTGAGAATCTCGTATGAGGAGAAAAAGATTTTCCACATACATACATAGTAAGACATATGGCCAATGTCTGAAAGGCTGAAGACAAAATTCTTGCAGCAACGTTTGGGGATTTACTCAGACATAGCTTTGGGTCCTGTGTGGAATTCTGCATCAGCTGCAAACCCTTTTAGATAATATTTGAATTCTTACAATGGACAATCTGTGAAGGACTCGACGAAACATGTCCATTCATGCTACCAATTAAATTTGATTAACAACAATCGGATTTACCCCCTTCCTGTCGAGATAATGGGTTAAATGGTCTCTTTTTTTGTAGAGTTTCCCCAATTTGTTTTTGAGGTAAGTGTATAGAAGGGTGAGATTCAATAAACAGACCAATAAAACAGTATCCCTGATACGGGGTGCTTTTTACGAGATGACCAACAAATTAACAAACAGATTTTTAAACAAATCTGACTCCGATTAAATTTTTTAAAAAAACCTAATTCAGAATCATCCTGCCGTAGCCAACACCTTCTACTCTAAGGCCATTTTGGTAGTTGTTTCATATACAAACAAAGAGAAAGAATATGGTTACCATAAGGAGCCTTACATTTTGTATCAAAATGATCAAAACTTGTCTTATGTAGTCATTCATTATCATTAACCACCAACACCTATCTCTAACAATCGTGTGCCATTCAATTCAATCCCATGGATGGAATGCAAATCAATAGTAGAGTAAAGATACACAAATGCATTAGTAAATGAACCCGCACTACGCTATGATCAGTTGTGACTGGCATTGACTGCATACATAGCATGATGAGGATGACAACGAACCTCACCTCTTCTATTTCTAAGTTAAGCTTGGGAACTATTCTGGAACACCAAAGGAAGAAAACCAAGGTATACCCGCTATCCTGAAATGAATCTTGAGTATATTTTTCTATTGTAGGTGAAGTTGAGCTGCTTTTTTGGTAGATTAACTCATGGAGAAGTGCCTGGAATTTCTCCTTGTTACTATTTGATGCCCAGAACCTCATTGGGATCTGAACCTTCTATACACTTTACCTCACTAAATGAGAAACTCTACAAACCTAATTATGTTAAGTACTGAATAACTCAACAATGATGGAGAAAAAATCAATAAATATGGAAACACTTAAAAACTGGGCCATTTCATCACCCCTTTTTGGCTATTGAAACATCATTATAAAGTTGTTAATCGCATTTGCGAGCCATTTTGAAAAAGCTCCTCCTCATTAGGACTCATTTAAGTTATGAATGTGACCACTCTATACAATTGACATCCACAAATATAGAGCAAAACAATTACAAATGGGGCCTTTCACCCCATTTTTTGCTATAAAACATCATTAGGAGGTGCTAAATGCATTTGGCAGCCATTTTGAAAAGCGCCCCGCCATTACCATACATTTAAGTAGGAATGTGACACTCTATACATATGACATTCAACAACTATAGGAAACTTGACCAATCTGGGACCATTTTAACCAACATTTTATGGCTATTAAACACCATTATAAGGTTTAATAGCATTGGCGGCCATTTTAAGAGCGCCGCGCCCCCAATAGGAATAATTTAAGAGGTGAAGCGAACGCTCTAACTTTGACATAAACAAAAAATAGAAAAACACTACAAAACTGGGCCATTTCACCCTAGATGCAATAAAACGCCATTATATGTGTTAATAAAAAGGGCATTTTGGCGCATTTTGAAACCCCTCTACGAAAAAGTGCCGGGTACCCCCCGCAAAGTCTACCGGAAAGAAACTCACTTTTTGTTTATGGGCTTGATGGTCTAGTACATGGCCGTGAAGAGTAGCTTAGGGCACATCTCATGCACACGCGGACCCACCCAGCCAATCCCACTATCACATTTGATTGGCAAAACGCAAACATCAGATATTAACGCCTATCCATCATCATGTTCAGGGTGGTAGTGGTAGGCCTACCAGGCCAGCAAAAATGCCAGTTGGTTGCCGACTGTCACACTGGAGCAATAATTATGATGGGACGTTTTGTTTAGCTGACGAAAAATTTTGTCGACAGTTTGTAAACTTATACTACCAGTAAACTGTCAGAAAATACCTTTTTTTAACAGATTTCTCTTAAAAAGTCACATGGTAACCCCATTTTTTCATTTTAAAATGTTCTCAGTGGTAGGGTGAAAAACACCATATATCATAATATAAAGATATTGTAGAAATTGTATAAGAACAAATTTTATCTTGCTCCAAACCCTTATACACTTCGACCGTATTTCAAAAACTTCGTTTAACTACATGCAATTTTAGTTTTTTTAATCCCGAATTTAAACTATCGTTTAAGGAAAATTTAACATCTTTCGGTATTTATTTAATAAACGGTTTTTTAAAGATAATTTTAGGCTTTCTGGAATACGGGCCTTACAAAATTTCTTTCGGTCACTTTAATCAGTCAAAGTAATGCTTTGACTTGACTCAAATTGTACTGTACTTGAGCTTAAAAATACAACACATAAACACTGCCGTAATGGACTGAAGACAAGAGTGATAAGCAGTGAGATTTCATTTTCACAGGGATCGTTAGTTTTATCGTCCTACAAATGAATATACTAATTTAAGATTTAAATGTGATCCAGTATCACCTTTCTCCTTTGATTCCCATCTCCCATAAGACATGTTACCATAACATGTTCAATGCGAGCCTAAGTCCACTTTAAGTACTTTTAAGAATTCTTTTTGATACTTTATTTGGATATTTGATTCCATGGTGTATCTCCACAAAGTTTCATAGATGTACTCAGGATGTTATTTAAATGATCCTTAGAGAGCGCCCCTATCGACCCTTAAATGCATTTCGCCTCAAGTGTGGCACTTAAGAACTACAGATCCTTAATCAGGACAGTCTTAAGTACATCTCCACAAAGTTTACATAGTGTTACTCAGTGTGGATGTAAATCAGGTGAGTGGCGGACAAGAAATCCAA
>JAMKCH010017534.1:0-23881 GCA_023653785.1 Ophioderma brevispina | reverse complement strand
GATAAGAAGCAACATTGACTCAAACTAATATTTTTAGGCTAATTAAACCATGAAAATGCTGCATTTAACACCCGAAAAGTAAATGACCCCTCAGATGACCCCAAATGCCCCCTCAGTTTGCCCTTGAAGATAATTGACGGTGACGTGGTTCCATATCTTAAAATGATCAGTACTTGATTGTGATCACAATGTGCCAAGTTCATGCTTTTATAAGAAATGCACAATTCATTACAATATATGTCACTATCTGCTTAACTAACAGCATTGAATGGCGATGCAAGGAATTTGAAAACAAAAAGTAAAGTCACCACCATTGTTTCCATGGAAAGAAATCCAAAATCGCAAAGGCACAAACCACGGGGGACTTTAAAAAGTTTCCATGGATAGAATATTTATCCTCAAACACAACCCAGATATAAATTAATATACCCATGGAAAAGGTAATTTAAGAGATTAAGAGAATTACAAGATAGGCCTATGTCAGTATGCCTAGAATGATACTAGATCCGGATGTGCATCGATACTTGAGCCAAGCCTCTGAATGCATACTAATTTGTCCAAGTACAATGCCAATGGTGGTGTGAAATAAATTTCAAGTATTGGTTTTTAGGCCACACACTCGAAACTAAACTGCTATTAGATATAAGTTATAGGCCTATGCGATTACACAAATAGGGAGTATGGGGGAACAATGTGGATGTGAGATGGGAGAGGGTGGGACCAAGGGGTGGCTGATGGGGTGTGGTGCTGTAGTTGGAAGGGTGCGAGGGGGGGGTGGGAGTTGTGGGATGTGGGGAGTCAAGGTGGTTGGACAGCTCCCTGCATTGGGGGATAGATTTCTGGCCCAGAAAGAAAATACATCGTTTCTCAATTACTCATCGTGTTTATTTTTAGATAACTAACAAACAACACCTGAGCATGTTACGTTAATTTTTTTACTGTTTTAACCTCTTCAACTGAGGAACTGGCAACGGTCAATTGAAGTTGCATAAATTACAACCTAGACAAACACAATACATTTAATTGCAAACGAATACGGAACATAGTGTGAGTAAACAAACGAAAAACCCATTCGCGGAAGGATATCTCGTATTTTGAAAAACATGTCGTGAAAAGGTAAGTACTATTTACACGGTTAAAAACTTCGTAGTTGTTGCATGCGTCCCGTTTTCATAAGCTGGTATAAATCACTGTAAACGTACATGACTGACGGTAAAAAATTACCGTAATTTTTCAGACTTTTCTTGATTTTGAACGTGAAATAGACATAGAGAATCTTTTACCATACAAATATACACTGGATAATTGTACAATAATGCAGAGGTAGTGAGTAGTTAAACGATGGCAGAAATAAAATAGACAAAAATCCCCGGGGGGGGGGGTTGCTCGGACCAAAATTGGGTACGGGTGTGCGTCCACGGGGTAATTAAAAAAAAATCGACCATGTTTTAGTGACCATTATACAAAATATGACCCATTTAATATAGTTGGTGCCGAAATTTCGACCCATTAACTTAGTTGGCTTGAAATTTCGCACCATTCATTTTTATAGTCAATATTAGCAAATCGGCCCCAGTTCATAGTACTTTTTCCAAAAAAAATCAGAAAATCAACCATTCATTGGATTTTAGCGAAAAAATCAGAAAAAATCGACACATTTTCATAGTTATTCGCCCCCACTAATGTAGTGGTTGAGGCACTCTGACTATTTGGAAAAGTACAGACAAGTCCTGGAAATGCCCCAGTCGTGACACCATGGAGTTATATACAAATGTCTACTGGTTAAGACACGACTGTGAGTCATCAACCGTCTGAAGATCGGTACCCATTGATCGTAAGTGAAGGTATACCGGTGACACTTCAGGTAACGGTTGCCTTTCCAGAGGTCATACTTTGTAATTTATTTTACGCTCTCCTGTTAATGGGCATTGAGCACTCTTTAATTCCAAAGATAGTCCCCTGAAAAATAATACTGTTTACTTATGATGTTATTATAATATATATTATATATATATATATATATCTATATAGATTATAAAACAAACGAGAGTAAAGAATCACTTGGCCTTGAAGCGGGATTCGAACCGGCGATTGCGATTGGACCAGCACTCTACCAACTGAGCGATCAGCCCTTGTGTTGCGGTTAAGTTAGGCCGAGAGCTACAATCTTATTAAATCAATGTATATTTTCCCCCCATCCAACGGATTTTCCATTTAAATGCACTGTGGCCAACTAAGCAAATGGACTCCCTAAAATGATAATAAAGGATATGTCTATGTTTATTTGTAATAAAAGTGGTTTTCTTTAAAGGTAAAAGCCGGGTGTTTTTTGAAGTTTTTTGAAATTTTTCAAGAGGTGACCATATTTTGGTCTACCAAAATTTACAGACAAGAGATTAACACATGGTCGTCGAGACGCTTCCTGGTTTGTCCTACTTCGGCATCTCAAAAAGTTGTCTCGATGTCCTTTCTTTCATTGTTATGATTCAATATCAACGCCTCCCTCCCAGAAACTGATACATGTATCAAGTTTAATTTATTTCAAATGATTTTTTGAGTGATAGACGCAGAAACGTTCAATGGCAGCGATCGGTAAATTGTGACTGAATGTGTGGGATCAAATACATCACACTTATTCTGAAGTCATCATTTATAGCCCGATTTTCTTCTTCTGGACACTAAGATTTGCTTCGCTGAATGCCGTTTATTTTAACGTGAATCAGTGTCCAGTGGAAAACCGTCTACTTGATTCAAACACTGTAGCTCGGTCTTTTCCTAACCATTGATGATTTTTGCCAGCAAATTAAAGATAATGATTTTTTTTACTTTTTTTATTTTTATGTTAAATGTTAATTAAAAATTCAAAATGGCGGACACAATCAGGGTCATTTTTTTTACTCACTCTTGTATAACCCACAACCCGGGCCTGTCGACAAACTCGGAGAAAACCAGTAAACATATACGCCCCCATCTGTCTTATGTACTGGATGCAATCATCCTTTTGTCCCAGAGGATTTAATCCCATCTAGAGCAAATCGTGCACTTTGTGAAAAGTATAAGCATTTGTACAACGCTTAATATGGCCACAAAACCAATTATTGCAAAACGGAACCCGCTAGATATGACCTGTAGCGGCCGTGGGCCCATTTTGTTCAAATGGCTGCCAATCACATTTTTCAATTCTCATATTTCGGTTAATAACACTAATTTTTGTGTCTCTAATGCCAGGTATTCAACATATGACCTATTATTATGCTTTCAAGTATTCTTTTTTCCAATTGACCGCCATTTGCATTAAAATTGACAGTTGTCTTTACATCTGCGAAAATGTTATTGACTATAGATTGTTTGTGTCTATCTTTATGTTTTTAGGCCAAGAGGTCCAAATATGACATACATTTTTAAAACATCTTGTGTCAGTCCTTGTTGTTTTTTCAATATGGCAGCCATTTTGAGTTAAAATCAAGACTATTTGCTTAAAGGGAATTGTTAGTCTATTACTTTTGAGATGTTTAGTTTTTGTTTAGATAATCCCACTATTAATATACTTAAAATAAGGCTACTCCTGGAAGCCGCCATTTTCAAATAAAGTGGTGCAACAACGCTGACGTAAACTTGATTCTTGTATTGCAACACAACACGGATATAAAATCGATTACAAATAAGTTTCCATTTCATCATTCAGAGCCATCACACTTGCAACGCGAGCGTTGTACATTTCAAGAATACTATAAATCTTCTCTTCTTCTTTCACTGTCCTCTGCATGCCTTGGTAGGCCTACAGGAATCACACCACCAAACAACTAGGTGTCAGACGACGTCAGTGCCGAGACAAATGTTGGCGTCTGGAATATTGCCCTGCCTAAAATGAAGAGTCCACAAAATGTTGTGAGGTTGTGTTTTTAAATTAAAGTTGAATTAATCCATAATGTGTGGACTAGTACAAACCATTGTAACAGAAATTTGGGTGGTAAAGATTTTGTCCTGTGCCAGTTTTTGTATAATTTCATTAGGGTGACAGGATTGTTTGAGATCATTTCAAAGTAGTGGCATTTTGACATCTTCTTCCACCGTGGTCTGCAATGTTGGTACTCTTTTTATGTGCGATATAATTGTAATTTTAAACATTGTTTTAAGAGTACACCAATTTCTCTGCCTTTTTGAGTGAATACCTCTGCCTTTTACTATTAAGGCCTACACAACTGATTAATTTATAGTTCCTATGCGATCACAATACGCTCCCTGGAAGTGGATCGATGTGCAGAAGGGGGAATAAAACCTCTGTCCTTTTCTACTATTAATGCTACATCACTGATGTTATATGCATCAGCACGCTGAAAATTGAGTCCGTGAAAGACTGAAAATCGAATGCTTTCGATAATAGTAATGTCTCAAATGATAAGACTAATCTCCTCCATTTAGATATTTTAAGTTCGGATTATACAATGTATTCTGTGCAATAATACAATTGAAGACTACGGTGGATGATGGCTCATTTCCAGTAGTCCCTCGATCAGTAGGCTGACAGGATTGTTGAAGTGTACTCGGAACAGTAGTGGCATTTGAATCCTTCACTATGGTCTCCAATGTTGGTACTTTTTTATGTGCGATATCATTGTAATTTTGAAGTTTTTATAAATACACAATTTTTGTTTGGTCTTTTGACCATAGAGGCTATTTTAATAAACCATAATACAATTTTACTTTACAAATGAACAGTAGGGTTGTTTTCTTGTAGCTCGATTCGATAGTTCGATTTCATGGTAGTGTCATGTTTGTACGTGAATTTGGTTGCCGATCCATACATTGTACATATACCATTTTCTCCGAGAACTTCGGTTTCCTAGTACATCTATAATCTGATTTATTTTCCGTTAATGTTGTAACAGTCTTAGGAGCTCCACCGGGCCCTGAGCACTTCGGTGGATAAGCCCTTTATCAAATTGTAATATTAAGATTAAGAACAAATACTATGCTTCAAACGGTTCAAACCCATTACTATATGGCGCCAATGAAATAGATCTGAAGCGGAATTGGAGAATTGCCATTCAGAGTTTCTCAATAAATAAATAATAATTAAATCAATCCAAGAATGTATTATAAAGAAACAGCCCGGTTGTGCCTTTAAGTTCTGATTATAAATATTCATGAGTGGGCGATGGATGGAATGTGACGTAGGGGCTCACGGAATTGAGCAATGGCCGGTACCCTCTGGGTGCGCGCGCTCCCAGGCCAGCCATGTGACTGTCATTATTCCACCCATGGCCGATAGGTACGGCAGCTATTACCAAGACCTGTGAAGAAAAATTGTGAAGACTTGAAGTTTTGAGAGAAGTTCAGCTTTGGACCGCCAAAGAAGCAGTTGGCCTATATAGGTACATGTCGCAGTTGGCTATGATGTGGCTTATGCATGATATAGAGAATAGAAATAAAGTTGACAAAATCTAATGCGCCTCACCCATGAATCATTTGGTGACTCACTAGTCGTCAGACTACCAATCAGCAGTTTAAGGAGTGCAGCCAGATTCTGGCTCTGGCAACGCACCCGCGTGAGACCAACCCCATATCGGAGCGTCCCGCTACAGATCTTAAAAGGCTCCAGCGCTTGCAAAATAAAGCTGCGCGTTTGGTGTTCGTACGCGGTCGTGACCAGAGTTCGTTACAACTTTTGATCACTCTTCATTGGTTGCCTGTTAAGGAACCTACCAGATAAAAAAACCCTTCTTTATGCGTATAAGTCTCTTCAAGGACAGGCTCCATCATAGTACCTTACTGATGGTCTAAATTTGTATAATGTGTTGGATAGTAATTCTGATGATACAAGACAAAGGCTACGGTCTTCTTCTGATGTTACATGGCTTGTTATTCCTCATATTAAGCGTAGATTTGGCGACAGATCATTCAACGTAATTGGTCCTAGGCTGTGGAACAAGCTTCCTATTAACATAAGAGAGGCATCTTCTACCAGTGTCTTTAAACGGCTTCTGAAAACATTACTTATTTCCTGATGTTTAAATGTTTGTTAACTTTGGATTTGTTAGTTTTCATCATTATGCTGTATGTCTTGTTGTATATTAATTTCGTATTTTAAGTATTTGTTGTAAGGCGCTGTGTTCTCTGTAGAGCACCATTTAAATGCATTACTATTATTTTTATTATTTCAGATGATATAAAAATCTTAATAAATCTTGATAAAAAAAAAATTTAGGTAACTCTAGGGGACGAGACTGTGGATCACTTTATATCCCTTTAATATTATTGGCATAATTGGTTTAGTTGGCCATGACAACATAGGTATAAACACAAAAAATCAATTCAGTATGATTATTTGTAACAAAGATATTTGGGTGTCAATTGGCAGCCATATTGGAATAAAATGGCTGCAAAAGAAATTATTTAAAAAATAATATTATATTTGGATTCTTTGACCCTGAAAACATAAGAATATACACAAAAATCAAATTGATAACATTATTTTGCGTAAAACTATAACAAAAGTGTCAGTTTTAGTGTATATTTAGCGCCATGTTGGAAAAAAATGATTGACACGAGATTTTTAAAAAGTAGCATCATATTTAGATTCCTTACCCTGAAAACAAGCATAGACACAAAAATCAAGCTCGTGTCAGTATTATTAACCGAGATATGAGGCACTGAAACTAAAAATGACGGCCATTTTGAAAATGTCCATAATGGCCGCCACAGGTCAAATCCAGCTGGGGTCCAGTTTTGAAATAGTTATAGTGCATATTTAGTGTGTGCCAAGTGTTATATTTCTATCACAAAGTGCACGATTTTTTGCTTATCCTCTGGACTAATTTGAAAGAGTATGAGTTCAGGGGCATAAAACCGTTGAGAAAAGTTTGACCCCACAAAATGGCAGTTTTTCCCTGGATTAGCCCTGTCTAAAAATAATTCTTACACACGATAAAAGGGTATTTTATAAAAAATATCTTATATTTTATTTTCCAATTAAATCGACTATTTAAGAAGTAATTAGCTAATCAAAGTGGCGTAACTACACACATGATTTCCCGTGTCGTGCAACAAAGTCGTATCTACCAGTTACGACTTTGTAGCACTCAACAGAAATTCAATTTTGAGTGCAACAAAGTCGTATCTACACCTAATTAGGCCTAATTAGCCTAATAACTCTGCAATAAATTTTATAGTCTTATACTTGAAATATATGTGAAAGTACTGAGCGTAATATTGAGTGGAAAAAGGTATACATTTTCTGATATGTTTTAAGATTTTTTGTGCCAAAATTAGCATAAATTTGGTGAAAAATGAAATCGCTCTTTTCACAAAAAAATTTGGGAAGATTTCTTACTTATACACCTTTTTAAAAATCATCGCTTTACAAGAAATAAAATGTCGTTTCTACATACTAGTCATCAAAGCCGTATCTACCAGTTAAGACGTTGTTGCACTCAACAGAAATTCAATTTTGACTGCAACAAAGTCGTATCTACACTAGCTTAGTCTCACACTTTCGTAACGCTATGGCCATTCCGTGAGAACTTTCTAAAATTTAGAAAGTTCATTTTACCCAACATTTTGAGACATTACCTTCCAAATTTCTCCTTTGGTGCAATATATGGACTCTCCACTGGGTTAAAAAGTCCTTAGAATTAATTTTCTGGACACAGTGGTACTTTAAATTCGTGAAGTTTTGAGCAGTAACACATCACAACAATATTGCAGACACACCGGACATTTTGTTTATCGTTGATAAGTTTGACGTCACATTATGCAGCCTCTTTGCAACACAATCCATCGCACTGCTCACAGCACAACGTACCTTCCCTGCGTTATATGTCAAACGATGGAGAGACTCAGCTAAGATCACACCTGTCGCCGCAGCTGTTGAGGTTGCTATGTCGCTTTACACGCCCAATTGGCTGCTTTTGACCATCAAATAGTATGCTCAAAGCGCCATTTTCGGCAGGACTCGGCGGAGCTGTGTTTTTGTCACAATAGAAACCAATGATTGGGCTACATTTTCCCCACCACTGCCGCGCGGGTCCACGCCTAACTGAATTTTGGTTAGCAACACTGGAGAACTTCTATTTCAGAGCAACAACACGTTTGATCATTCGGCTTGAGAGTTTGCGTGCACAAAAATTGTTCAATATGTTACAATTCCAGTGCCGGTTTACTTAGATACAAAGGATGAGAGGAATACAAGAAGATCGCACAGGTTGGTGCAAGTATTGCAGCATTTGTATAAATATTCGAGATTTTCGTCTGAGAGGTCCTCTTTCGCCACGAGCGAATTGACCCTTAAGCCCAGTCCGACTGATATTTATATCAGACGGACTGGAAGCTGAGTCTATATCTACACCTAAATAGACTTATTTAGCCTAATAACTCTGCAATAAATTGAGACTGTCACTTGAAATGTATATCAAATTATGCGTAATGATCTACTTTTTCATATTATATAAATAACTCAATTTCGCCAAAAATGTAAGTTACGACTTTGTTGCACTCACATGACGCGATATTTAGAATAGGTTCTCTTGAACATGAATTACACAAGTGTTTGTTGTGTACATAAAATAGGACGTGTTTCTATAGTGTTTTTTTTTTTCAAAAATAAAATTTGCCTTATATTTAAACATTAGGTGAAAAGAAGTTTTGACCTTTGTTCTTTCTCTGGTCAAAGGGCGCTTTAACATCCCCATCTACAAGATGGCTCACCCAGATTTTATTCTACAGACTTTCAGAAACATTTTGGTATATGAATTGCTGTGACAACAGGGGTGTCGCCACCCCCCCCCCCCCCCCCCCCAAATCAGACCTTTGTCGCTAGGTAAAAACTCCACCGGGTGTTCACAGAGGACAACACCAAGGAGTGTCAACATTTAACGCTCTTGGTGTTATTTCACCAATTAATATGAAATTAACGCCTTATGGTTATGAAATAACACCACAAGTGTTAATTTTTGACACTCCCTTAGTGTGGTCCTCCTAGCACACCCGTGGTGTTAATCTGCTTAACAACCTAGTTTTTGCAGTCGTGGAGACAAGACGGATAGAATAAAAAGGACACAGGCAATAGACTGACAGAGAGGAGAGAGAGAGTAAGACAAAGGGAGAAAGGAGAGCGCAACAAAGAGAGAGGAAGAAATAGAACGGTGTGTATATTATTAAACTGAAACGGACAAGAAAAACACAAGAAACAAAGCAAGAATTTTTTTCCTTATTTGCTACTATAATTTATGTTGTTATTCGTTTGCAATGATACACGGCGTGGCTTGCGGTCATTGAAGAAACAATATTTTTTGGTAAATAAGATACCGTTTTGATTAGAGTTACGGTAGTTAAAACAATGTCTTGTACGACTAATTTGTAGAAAGTTGGCTAATGTACTTTTGCAAAGTTGCTTTACACACGTTTTGTATAAATTCCACACTGATATGGGAAATTGAAATAAACTCCGCATTAGGAGCGAAAGTAGCTCTCAATAGTCAGACTCATTGGCTAAACCTATTTCCTCATATTTCCCAAAATTTTAGCTTGTATTGATTTACTAATGTGTATTAACGTTTATTTTTCATCATTGGTTTGTAAACAATGGTTATACTATAACATTTATCCATTACACAATTGTGCCGTATATAAATTATGCATTTGTGTACAACACTGAACTATAGCACTAACAGTAAGAAACACTTCTTTTCAACATCCATTAAGGCTGACTCGGAGATTTTTGCGCAACAATTAGAAATAGTTGACTAGAACTAAAGATAGCCCCCCAAAATCCCAATTCTCAAAGGTTAGATTATCGGACCCCCCTTTCGTTTTGGATGCAATAAACACTTAATTATGGGTAAGCAGTCCATAGAACTGTGTTAACAAAAAATTCCGGATCCGGAATTTTTAAAAAACAAACTGTGTTGCATATGAAGGACGTCAATTTGAGCTTACTATTTACACAGTGATTAGTAATGGGACAAGGATTTATTCAGCAAAAACACGATTGTTCCAGAAAATTGAGTGCGCCATCCTCGCCAAATCTCTGAGTCGGCCTTTAACTCACGTGTTAACAAACATTACACAATTGGTGAGTAAAAATGCTCACATGATTTTTAATCCTGTTACCTTATTTCTATACAAACAGTGTAACCCAGCTTTGAAAACACCTTCTTTACAATTTAAACACGTATATCAACTTTTGAGCCTAAAATAGTGAATGCCAGGTGAAATCAGGAACTGTCTTCAATCAAGTATAACCTCCATGGTGAAATCCTTATACTTCGTGTCTAAGTTTATTTTTAATCAATTAACCCGCGTCACCTGAGCCATTTTTGTACAAACTCCCGAAGGGGGGGTGGTTACCACCCCCCTGTGATTTTTCGTTACTGACCCCGATTCCTGTAAAATTGGGTACCAAAGGATAGCTTGAGGTTTCGGCTTCTCTTCCATTGGTACCAAAATAAGTCCTAACTCCCCATTATGACGTCACCATGATTCATATGTTGAGGAACGTACGACATACTGAATATAGGGTGGACCATTTGATATGTTCGCAATTTTAGCGACTCTAACACCCCTATTATCGCTTTCTAAAATGATGTCATTAATAAAACTAGTCATTTCCTCAAGTAGAATCAAAAACGCATGAAATCTGTTTTTCCTAACCTTTTTGGCGAAAAATTGAATTTTCCACTGTGTGTGTCCATGAATGCAGTGTTGCTGACATGCGAACTTAGGAGTCATTGTGACGTACTGCTAGGCTGTTTGGTACTTTTTTGTATCATGGAAAGAGAGACCATATCTACTATTGGTACCAAATCAGTGTGTTGTGATTGTTTTCCTGTGTTGTGTTAGGCTGTTGGTATTCTCTTCGAGGGGGGTGTTTACCACCCCCCGATCGATCACTTTGGTATCACCCGTATCTACCTTATAACCCCGTGGATTGTTTTGTGTTTTGGATTAAAAGGAGCGGAACATGTCAATTTACATTACATTAAATCAATTTGCACCAAAAAAGGGGGTTTTAGCAAGCCGGGGAAAAACCTGAAGGGGGGGGGGGTGGTAACCACCCCCCCCCCTTTCGGTCGACTAGGGGTAAATGAAAAAACTAATCGATTTATTATAATAACGTAATTAATTATGTAAACAATTATGATAAACCCTCGTCCCACCGGGGGGGGTGAGGGGTTGCGGGGGTTGGGGGATGGTGGTTAGCACCCCCCCCTCCCCGTCGCACAAAAAAACGCATCCTTCTCCTTCTGGTCATGTAGCGAAGAAAAATGTGAAGGTCGCACCTTTCACCTGGGTTAGGGTATGCCGTAAAGTCGAAGGAAGGGGGGCGAGGTGCTGGCAACCAAAGATATTTTATGGTTCATTTTTTAAAATAGTATGCACCGTATGGCTAAAACTCGATTTGTTTTTTATCATAGTTCATGATAATTGTCATCTGCCATCATTTAGAGCTTGTGAAAAACGGCATGGATGAAAATCGAGATCCTACATTGTTTAGCGGCAAAATTGATTTTGTCCCTACTTTCTGTGAAAAGGCAAATTTTGCGGCTCGCGGACTTGATGACCGTCATTGTGACGCCATAAGTAGGGTCTGTTGGGTCTTATGTTGGTATCATGGAAAGGACCATACATCAACTGGTATCAAACTCGTAAGCATCGGGTGCTTTATAACGAATCCCTGGGGTACCCCCACCCCTGGTGTTACAAAAAAAAAAAAGACGAGGGTTGTAAAGCTGTGTATTATTCAAATATGTCAAAATAACAAAAAACCCGAATATGAAATTATCAATTATACGGGAAAGTTCTAAAGTTACAGTAAAAAGTATCATCAGGCAACTGCGCACCCAAATCCGCCTACAAAAATCGCAAAAAAAATACAAACGGTTTGCACTGAGTGTATTCTCTTTCAAAACTGAAAATTTTACGTAACCATGAAACGTATCGGACTACATTTGGTGGAACAGGCTTAGTAATTGGGTCACTTGTTTTCCTAAGCTCTTTCCCAAATACATACTTTTCAATGTTTGATGAATTTCCTTGTTACATAAACATGAGGACTTACGGTATTTGTTGGCAGAATCGAAGCTAGAAAAAAAACTCTAAAATTCTCTAAAATCTACTATTTTTACAGTGTTGTACAAGAATTCGTTCAAAACATACAGGTGCTAATGAAAGAGCGACATTATCGCTTACTTTCGTCAACTTAGTTCTAAAGAAATATTTATTTTTTTCATACTTATATGGTACAAATCTTGTTATTAAATCCCTTGTGGTTTGAAATTTACCGAAACTGCATCTCAATATTTTGGCTGGCTAGCGTTTCTTTCTACTGTCTTTTATTCCGTCGTTCAGATATACATTCAAAATGTATACAGAAATGGATTGATGGAGGAATGATGGGTTTATAAAATGAAACCCTGCTGTCCACGCGTACATTTCAGGGGAAATTGTTGGGATTACTTCACATTGCGCAAGAATACATGTCAGACATAACGGTACCCAACAACAAAAATCTGTGAAGACTATCGCAAACATTTTTTTAGCCATGCGTAATTCTTCATCGTGATCTTGCGTACGGGACGCTGGTTTTGCAGTTTCTCTCGCACTAACGAAAATTTGAATGTAGCAAAATGCTACTACGGCAAAACACAAAAGGTTGACTGAATACAAGTAGGGGATATTTTTCCAACTAACTGTCGCGTAACATTGACGTCTTCCAAATACGTGTATGAAGTAAAATACCACCATTCAGTTTTAAGTTTGTTATCAACGACAACGGAGATAATGTTAACTTGCACTGAGTCACTATTAACCGTCGCTACTTTTCGCCTTACAATTGGAATTCCTATGCACACTTCAGAAAGACTCACAACATTTTCTTGGTCACTTACTAAAAAAATTGGTATTACACTGATAAACAAGGACACCAACCAAGCTAACGCAACACAAATACGAGTAGATTTTGTGGTTAAACGACGACTACTGAAAGGATATTTAATGCCTAAAAAGCGGTCAATGCTAATTAATGTAATAAAAAACACGGATCCTTCGCTTGATAAGATTGATAACATTCCAGCTAGTTTGCAAACAAATGCATTCCTCCAAAAATAGGCATAGGATGGGAAATACTCGCCATAGTACAAATCAGCAACGGCCAGTAGTAGCATGTTGATACCCATGAGAAGATCTGACAACGCCAGGTTTGAAATGAGCAAGGTTTGGACTTTGTTTGATTGCCGTCTTCTTTTGCCTGAACGCACATAAAATGCGATTGCATTGAATATAAACGCAGATAACCCGAGAACCGATACCGAGATCCTTAAGGCAATATGTCGAAACATCCTGTTGCATGTTAAATATTCTGGGCGTGGTTCCTGAGATACGCAATTTGTTTCATCAATAAAACAACATGTTGAATATCTGTTTATTAATAACGTGGTTGAATTATCTGTTCCTGAGAACGAACCATGTGTTACTAGGTTCATGTCATTCCCTCTTAGGTCAATGGTTTGCAAATTAGTGAAATTACTAAATACACCATGACCAATCCTTTGAATAGAATTGTGTGAGATATTCAAAATCTCCATTCTTTTTAAACCTTGGAAGATGTGTTCTGGCATTTCGAACAAACCATTCAGTTGAAGGGCTAAGAATTTCAAATTTTCGAGTCCGCTAAAAGCGGTCGATACGAAATTGTTGAGTTTATTCTCACTCAGGTCTAACACTTGTAGTCGTTTTTGTGTACTGAATAAGGGCAGTGTATGCAAATAATTTCTACTCATATTGAGGTACATCAATTGTGTTACATTTCGAAAGGCATGGATTTTGGATTTTCATTGAAATCATATTCTGAAGACTACCAAAGGGGAACCCAAACAGTTGTTTAATACTAACCTTTGCACATGTTTTACCATTTTATTCAACCCAATAGTGATAATATATGAAATTTGCTGTTAATTGGCGGCCATCTTGAAAAATGGTGGCCATCTTGGATTTTAATTTGGCTAACGTTATTTTTGTGTAAAGTTACCCATGACGAGTATATGTGCCAATTTTGGTGCTTGTATCACTAAGTGCACAATTGTTGCAGTTATCTGCTCAGCTAGGAAGGGGATACTTTTCAAATTACTATCGGATGCATCTAAACTTTCAAGATTTTTCGTGAGCCCAAACAAATTGGAAGGAAATCGGCCTATGTTATTTTTGCACAGTTCAAGCACTTTCAGTGAAGTTAATGAATCAAAAATATAAGCCGAATTAAGAGTCAAGTTATTTTCATGAATACGGAGTTGTACCACACTGTCCAGTGAGATAAATATTTCATTTGGCAATGTACGCAGGTTATTGTCAGTCAAGTTAAGGGTGAGTAAGTCATGTAACGAAGAAAACACGTGTTCTGGTAATGAATTAAGGAGATTTTTACTGAGGTCGAGTGTTTTTAACTCTTGTTTGCTTTGTTTGCTCGTATCCACAAGTCATTGGTAATGGCTTTGTGGTGGTGTCAGGATTTGTTCAGCTAGTGTGCTTATCCGGGGCCGCGTGTATCCATGATACGGACGCTCCTAACATATATAACATGGCCCGCTATTTGAGGCTGGGGCGGATTGGGAACAGTCAGGGGTTTACACTGACTGCGATGTACATATACAGTTGTGACTCTCTGTACACGGGACCGACGGCTTAACGTCCCCTCCGAAGGACGGGATGCTTTCATGATTCATTTGCCCAATTCCAAGTGAACCATGGAGGAGAGCGGTAATTCTGTATTTAATCAATAGCTGGTATACAGATCAAATCCAGAATTGGTAGTACCCGAATAAATCCCAGCAAATGCCACGACCCCACCGGGATTCGAACCCGGGAATTTTGATGGTAAATTTGCGCCAGAGGCAAGCACCCTAACCGCTAGGCCACGCTCTCCCACTCTATTAGTGCGTTAAAGACGTCATCTGATAAGTTTTCTATGCTGTTATTGCTCAGGTCAAGAGTGTACAAGTATATTAGTGAGTCAAACAAGTTATCTGATAACTTATGTATGTCATTGTTACCTAGGTAGAGAGTCCTCATCCGTAATGTGTTCATGAACAAGTCACCTGGCAATATGTTTAGTTGATTGCCACTCAGGTCAAGTGTGTATAGTCTAGAGGAGAAGTGAGGCAGTGTACTCAGCTTATTGTTACCCAGTGTGAGCGTGCTAAATCCTCCGGCTTCATATCCTACTGAGTCGAATACGCCACGTGGCAGACTGCTCAGGTCATTATTATGCAGGTATAGTGAGACCAACCAACCCTGTGAGTCAAACACACCACCAGGTAGTGTACTGATGTTATTGTGATTCAGGTAGAGGTCACGCAACCTGCCTAGTGAGGCAAACACACCAGAAGGTAGTTGTACGGATGCTACTGTGAGTCAGGTAGAGGTTAAAGCAACTCACCTAGTGAGTTTTCAAACCACCATCAGGTAGTGTAATGAGTTAGTGTGATTCAGATTAGAGGTAGGTAACGCAAACCTACCTAGTAGTCTCAAACACACCATAGGTAGTGTACGGAGCTATTGTGATTCAAAAGAGAGGTAAATCAAACCAACTAGTGAGTCCACAACACATCAACAGACTATTCGTACTGATGTTATTGTGATTGAGGCTCGAGGGTAATACAACGTACCCAGTGAGTCAAATACACCAGCTGGTAGTGTACGGATGCTATTGTGATCCAGGTCGAGGTAATACAACGTCTAGTGAGTCAAACAACACCAGCAGGTATGTACGTAATGTTATTGTGTTTTCAGGGAGAGTGGGTAACCCAACTCACCTAGTGAGTCAAACACACCAGCAGGTAGTGTAATGATGTTGTTATTACTTAATCAAGGGTGCGTTAAGATTTTGCGTACACGGTCCTTCTTCATCAAATAAGTCAGACGATAGATTATAAATTGATTGTGCACCAATATGAGATGATTCAAACCTGAGGGTAAACGCCAGCACATGTCCGGGTATACAAGTCGTGATTTTGTTGCCTTCTAGTATTAAAACCTCTAATGAATCAAGTCCCTGAAACGCGTGACGTTTTATTACATGCAAACTTGTGTGAAGCGTATGACAACCCTTATTATTTTTTCAACACTATCAACTCAGCACTGGTTATGTGACTGTCTCTGCCATCGGGCCACGTTGACAGCCATTCTCTATATCCTAGACTGCATGTGCACGAATCAGGACATTTGACTAAGTAACTTGCCAACATTCACAAAAATTGTATCTATAACACTAATTATCCACCGACCACCCCTGTGATATATTGATCTTGCTTGTGTATGTAGTGAGTGCATGTGTAAACTCACTGGGGTTCTCTGTAAACATGTTGTCATTTTGACATCTGAATTGCGGACCTCAAGCCTTAATCAGTATTATGAAAATAAAATCTGAGCGGTTTCCCTAGATTACAGCAATACAGGAGACTCGTCAACACCGAAAACGACATTTGATGGGCAATTTGTGGTTTGATTTCCCACTTTTTTAAGATCAAAATAAGGATAAAATAGGTATACACACACTACTGCCGAAGGTAATAATTTCACCGATATGCCTGTTGAATTGTACGCTACACGGTCGTAGTATCAACAATTTTGTTTGCTAATGTACGCATTAATTAGTACAGGGTTATTCAAAAGAATGACTTCTTTTCGTCAACGCATTGACCATTGTAATTTGATTGCGGGCGAGTTGACAGTTGATTGGTTTCGAAATAAGCTCAGAATTTCGTGTCATCAAAGTTGTTGTCGATCTATCACTATCTAGACTTCAATTCGAGAGAATTAGTGGTTTCAATAGACCTACTAGTAGGTCTATACGTTAAATCGTACTCGGTATTATCATTCAATGGAGCGACGCGATATCAGTAGTTTTCATTTCAAAAATCAGCGAATTTCTTGATTCATAATCAAAATGCCTGCGACTTCCGATTACAGCCTCATTTGTTGTCTGAGGGTCATGCGTACTTTTCACACCTATTTCAGTAATGTCACCCCACTGCGAATCATAGAGCGGGGTCGTTTATATTGTGGAGTTTGTCACAGTTTACACTTAACGCTAGAACCAAGAGAAAGACTTGCTGGGTTTAATGCTCGTTTGACATGTTGCTACCAAATGCTCAACTGGTTGGAGTGCACTAGTGATCCAAACCAAAGAGAACTGTAGAAAAGGGCATGAAAAATGCCAGTACAAAAAGCCATGAAAACGGAAGTTATTGATTCCATAATTGCGGCAGGCACTAAGTGATTAATAATATTTACAACAGCTAACAATTTAATATAGCGAACGAGTGAACTGAATATGTGCTTAACTACTGGGCTTGGTGCCTATAGGTTAATACAAAATATATAAACTGTACAATCTGTGATATACGCAACACAAATAACAAAGAAGATTCACGTAAAATTATTGAGAAAGTCCGATTCTACGTGTTGAATAGCAAAACACTTGATGGTTCTAGTGAAAGATGCGTTCTTTTTTAAGACAAACCAGCTGTGAAAGAAAAATAAATAGATAAAGAAAAATAAAATAAATAAATATAATAAATGAATAAAATAAAAATAAATGATCAAATAAGATATTGATAGCGAGGTTTACTCAGACATTTCCCAAGTATAGGCAGTTTTTGGCGGCGCCAGGACGGCACCCAGGGCGGGCAAACTGGCGGAAAGAAAAAATAATAGGGGTAATTTCCTCCTCCCCCCACCCCCCTCCATGAGCTGAGTCTAGGCACATATATATTATAATATATATTATGTCCAAATATAATCACAAAGTGAAATAGCTAAAATCAATCAGTTCTTCAGACAAAATTTCGAAATCTGCCTTGAACACATGCTTAAAGAATGAAATTTTAATTTTCGTTTCAGAGGGTGCGTTGCAGATTTATAAAAATGAAAAAAATGTATACTACACTGTTTAAAAGACGATCTTGCGAGTATAGACGTGACTCGAAGAAGAAAACAAGGACTTGTCCATAAAAGCTTTACAAGTCACTTATTCGATGACGTGTCTTTTATGAGGACATGAAGAAAGGACTGTCCTTCTGCTACTAGAATTTAAGGGCCTGATTAATACCATTTTATTTATGTCTTCTTATAGCTAGTCATGTCTTAATTTTAAGGCAAGTTTAATCCGTATCCATCCCCAAAAGACATGTCTCTAAAGCAAGACATGACTTGTATTAAGGACACGGCTAAAAAGTGGCTTTAAAGTCGTTTTGAACTGTGTCATGGCAAGAACAATTTTGCAGTGACTTAATAAACCAATACATGAAATCAAATTAGGATAAATCAGCTCTCTTCAAATCGTCGTGTGATTGTAACAAGGCCCTACGTGCAATAGCTGCCATTTTTTTCCAGAATCCCATAAAAACATACTATAATGCAAGGTCTTCGGTTAGAGTGAGTCTGAATTGTTCTTCCTCTGAAAGCATTTCAAGAGGATCAAGGAAAGACAAACTGGACGAGTTATCCTAATTCATGGCAGTAGTATCACATGGCGTGTATTGTACTTACGACCTTGTTGTACTCACACACTTAATCGTATCTGAGAAAACTACATATGATTGAATATGAATTGATTCCCACATGAAATACTGTCAACTACAATATGATTGAAATGAATGTATTCCCACATGACTACGTCAAAACTCAATATGATTTTTAAAATGAATTGATTCCCACATGAACTACTGTCAACTACAATTTATGATTCAAAATGAATTGATTCCCACATGAAATTACTGTCAACGGAAAGAACACAGGCTCGGGACTTCTGCAACATTAACGGAATAAAACCGCATGTTAAAGGTGCCGCATTTTAAGTGGTGGCCAGAATACTAAATTCACACCTGTCAAAACAATATGATTGAAATGAATTGATTCCCACATGAAATACTGTAAACGACAATATGATTGAATGAATTGATTCCCACATGAAATACTGTCAACTACAATATGAATTGAATTATCACGTGAATATACTGCAAAAAATCACAATTTAGCGAGCTACCCAGCAAACACGTTTCTGTGTGATCTTTTAAATTTACAAAACTGCTAATAAGAGTTCAAAGATATCAGAGTTTTCCAAGTTAATTTCGCACTTGTTTAGTTGATTTTAAAAAACAGGACAATTGGAATTCGTCCTATAAATGTGAATCGCGAGAAGGGAGATAGAACGCAAAACCAATTTACTGTTTGGTAAACTGATATTCATTTCGTCTCAATATTCAGACGGCGTATTACAAAAGCAAATTCGTGTTTTTCATTGATATTCATGTTCGTCTGTTCAATTTTAGTCATGTGTGTGTAGGCCTATTTATTCACAATTAACTGCATAAGGGTGGGGGGGTCCTAGGTACCAAACTTTAATTTTTAAGCCGGCGATTAGGACGAATTCCAATGTCTGTTTGATTAAAATCAACTAAACAGGTGGAAAATTAACTGGGAAGGAAAACCTATTATTAAACCTTTTAACGATACCTAAACATTTCGGTTTTTAAAAATTAATAGTCAAATGTTTTGTAATGGAAAAAATAAAGATAGATTTGATGACGTCACGCCATTGATTAGTTTATTATTGTTGCTTAGGGGGGGGACCCAGTCAGGTAAAAAGACGTACGTATCCCTACATTGGAAAAAAAACAACCGATTACCGTCATCGTACGTCGGTTTTTTGATCAGTAGGGAAAAGGTAAAATTTTGTACTGTTTAGACAATACACGGTGTCCTCTTTCGGAAAAAATAATAGCACTTTTGGGCAAGGGTCATGTAACAGACCTTGATTTAACCCCGGGGATTTAAAAAAGTCGGATTTATATATATCGGTCGCCCCCGAAGAGGGAAACTGATACCTGACAGTGACCTGGTACCATGACACGTGACACCAAACTATTCATCTCGTTGCCGTTTGATAACTACAATACGGCAAGCAGCAAGCATTACTGTACTCCGTTGTCACAGCGTAATCGATCACGATATGAGACATACATGTGGTTTCACATGCATTTGAAGGCGTAGTAAAGACTATTTTCAATGCAGTTCAAGTCCCATAGTGTGGGGTACTTTTCAATGACGCGACTGGTCATAACTCGATTCCATTTCCTGATCCATATAGCAACTGTTAACTGATTTGTAATCGGGGTTCTCCTAAGAGTCTGGGTATCTCATGTAGGTGATTTGTTACCAGTTGGAATCAAAATGTGTGTTTGGAGGCCAAATCTTACCTTGCATGCAATAACATTTTTGGGTTCGAATTTGACCCCCTCAATTTTGTTTACATCCAGATTTGAGTGATGAATCAGCTGTTCTTTTAATTTGGTTTTGGATTGAATGTACACTGTTTTAAAGATGCTATATATGTGAGGGAAATTGGTTTTTAGCTTCTTTATTTTTCAATATTCATGTCAAAACTCACGTCAGAAATCTTAGGCTAAATAGGCAAGGTAGACGATTCCACCCAAACCTCAACAATATCAGTAAGTTTCTTTGTTGATGTGGAATAGGTAGTATTCAACTTACTCTTTCGGTCAAAGTAGTAGTTTTCGCAAAAATTTACGATCTTGAAGAGCAATGATTTTTGAGGGTGCAAGATTTTGCACCATGTTGAGTCTCTCGCGACGGCATGACAACATTGCTTTTTTGCCATGAAACACCTTGCATTTATCTTTCTCTCTTTGACTGAGTGCTTTTTTACTATTAATACAAAAAAATGATCTGAGGACAAATTCAAAAAATTGGGCCTTGTAAACCAGATCTTTTCGAAAAAATTGTTTTCGACCTGCTTACGTGAGGAATGGCATGATCCAGTTCCACTTAGAAAAAAATATGGGACTGAAAACTGAGTCTAGCAAAGGCATATGACGACTGTCGCGACACAAAATTCTAAATTGGTCTATACACTGACCCAATACCACAGGCCTTATCATTAGCATAACACCATAGTCGTAACACTACTCAAATTGTAAATTATGCTACAGCCATGCAATAATAGCCTACGCAGTGTAATAAATCAGTACATTTGTAAGTTGTGCTTAAATTACTCCACAGTTAGGCCCCAGGCCCAAGTCCGTTGCCACTTGTTTTATCGTCAATGCTATTAAAGTTAACCTCAATCATGCTTCTGTTATAACTGTGCATAACTAAAGCTCAGAAAAAACTTCCCCTGCAAAAAGAATCTCTATCAAACACTAATACCTTTAACATACGCGCCATTGGCTACAGAGCTATGCGCGCTCTGTAGCCATGCGCCACCGATAAACTCTAATATCAAAACAGCCCTAGTTATAATTATGATACACCCCAAAACCCATGCATCCGGGTCTGCATTCTTTGAGAAACAACTTATCACGTCCGACCACATTAATTATGATCAAAGTCGCGTTAAGTTGGGTCTGTAGATGTAATAAAGGTTGGTGGTTAAGTTGGAAACGAACTGTTATTTTATCACTGCAGAGGTGGTCCTAGACCCCTTTCAATGGGGGGGAGGGGGAGATTGCAAAAAAACCTGTCCATTGCTCGGCCAAACAAAACCGCTCCGCTGTTTCCTGGTTTAATTTATGCGCAGGCGTACTGATGTGAGTGAAGTATTATTTTTAGCTGCCCGGGGTAGCTGTCGGCGATTAAACGGCCAACAGCGCCGAATCTGAAGTACAAAATACCTTTTCACGTGAAAGATATCTTACAGAAATGTACGAATGTCAAAGGAACAAAAAACCATTGAGGCTGCATGACGGAAATTAACGGTAAATGGTGTAGAATTTTTGATCCTACCATTGCAAGTTTGCCGGTGCCAGGCGATTCACCGCGACATCTTAATAGACACCTTGAAAAAAAATATAAAGAACATGCAGGGGGTTGCAGGCCAAGAAATAAGTAATTAAAAAAAAACAAGTTAGTTAGCCTAGTAAGCCTTCAAATTAAAAATCCACGTGACTACGTTATTTTGGTAGTATGCGTACATTATAAGATATTGCAAAACCTTATCCCATTTCGCCAACCCATGCTGGCCAAGCTAGATGGTTTCCAAACAGACTACCATGGCTACGTGATTAATTATAGTCTAGAGAAAAAAGTGATGTGAATCTTGTTACGTAATTAGCTTGAGTTTGCATCCGAATCGCACACACATATGTGAAGGGCGATTGATAAGCATATTATAACAATGGTCAAATTTAGTCTACTGAAAATTCTATATTAAAAGACACTTACAATTCAAAACTGCATGCAAGGGTGAGAGCAGACTTCTAACTATTCATTTAGTCCCATTATCTTTCGTTTTAAATTAGTTGCATGTTGAAAAAATGGCGCCATTAAAACTTCTGGAAACCAATATTGTCCTTCAGAGTTATTTGATCTAGCTAGGGCGCGCTGTTATTGGGGGGGGGAGAAGGAGCCCTATCCACGATGGTCCGGATCAGAAACGAATCCCTCTGCCCGAAGGCGAAAGTTAGTTCATTATTTACACATAATCACGGTCTATTGCCGTTTGAAACGCGAATACAAACCCGTCACTGAACGTCACATGTATGAACACGTGCTTTAGTAGTGACAGTAAGACCAACCTTGGTTTGGCCGCCATTTTTTGTTTTTTTAACCATGGAGAAAATTACAAGGTCGATTAAAAATTCGCCGATTTTCTTCTTTGGCAGAGTAGGGTGCATTCATAAAGGAGTGGCACTGCGGTTAGTAGCTGTAATCAACCTTAACGATGAGTAAGTTAGGAATAATTTCGTATGTAGAGTGTTCTCCCCAAGTCAATTCAGCCACTTTGCCTTGTTCAAATGTTTTTCAGTGGTGACGCCCGCAAGCTGGCAACAATCCCAGGGGCCACCAAGGGCGTATGCGGTCACGATCCGATGTAGGTTATGAGGACTCGAGATGGGGATTATTTCGGCATGTCACATGCCAAAATATATACGCTTTTCAAAGTAACTCCATACAAGAAGGTCTACCGTGAAACACTTATAATAAATAATTAGGGAAAATATGAGTACATTTTATATATGTAAACAATATATGATATCTTATATTGCGAACAGTATTTTTATACATCATTCAAAACATTGTTACTGCGCAATGATGGTCACGTGGGCGGTTACGACCGGGAAAAATACATTCTGGAAAATGTTCCTAGGAAAACACAGGTGAATATTGCATCCCGACACACTCTTAAAAACAAAAACCGACTTAAATGAAAAGACTGCTATCACGTCAGTACATGGGCTGATTAGTTTTTGTAACCGACTCTAATTAGTGTCATTTCGTACCGAATTCGAAAATTTAATTAGAGAGATCCCCGTATCAGGTTTTTAAGATGTCAAAATTCATAAATTATTGAGGAAGGAAAGCATAGATTTTCACCAAAAAATGCAAACGAGTGGCCACGTTTTCGTTTGTTTTGGCGACGGACCAGTAAGGTATCACGATGGAAATTTTATTAATCGAACTGAGCATGGGTACAACATTGACCTTGTGGATTAATCATAAAAAAAATTCTCTGAGCATGATGAGTCATCAAGCAAAATTCTGGTTCACCGAACGGGCACCGGCGGTCAGTGCCGTCATTAATTAGTGTCGAACTTCATAATTAGCCTAATCCAAATTTTAAAAAAGTGTTTGTGCTCAGGGCCATTTGCCGACACAATTTCAACAATTTTTCCAGGCTCGCTACGCTCGCTGATTTTTTTTTAAAAAACAAGTATGGCATACAGTATACAAGAAGACATGGAATGGCGCACCATTTTAGGGGGCGCCAAAGTCAATCCTCAGTTGCCCCACGGGGGTATGTTCCTGGATACACTCCTCATTTTCGGATTGAACACAAATTCACAAATAATTTGGTACGTGTGTTCGT
>JAMKCH010017533.1:0-23059 GCA_023653785.1 Ophioderma brevispina | reverse complement strand
AGGGTTAGATTTTGATTAGGGTTGGGTTTAAAGTTAGGGTTGGATTTAGAGTAACTTAGGGTTAGAATTAGAAGGGTTGGGTTGGATTTAGAGTTGGGGTTGTATTGGAGTTAGGGTTGGATTATGAGTTAGGGTTGGATTTAGAATTACGGTGTTGGCATCATGATTTAAATGGGTCGAAGAATTTCTTTAAAATTTGATATATAGTACATTCATTTGTGCTGATAACAAATCTGAAATAAAAAATATGGTTTACCGTTTTCGTTTTTGAGAAAAAAAGACTTTCAAAAGGTTTTGCACCATTTTAAACACCAACTTGTGTTCTATCCTTACCATCAAAATCAAAGGTTATCCACTGCAGACAACCCTGAGATGTATTTTTTGCCCATTTAAAACAGCTATTTGACCATTTAAGGGCAGTGTTAACCCTAGTGCTTTTGTGTTTACTCGAATTTCTGATTTTTGCACCATTTTAAACTTCAACCTGTGTTCTATCGTTACCAACAAAGGTTATCCAATGCAGACAATCCTGAGTTGTATTTTTTGCCGATTTAAAACAGCTATTTGACCAGTTAAAGTCACAAAAACCACATGGTCTTAACGGCGGGAATTTAAGCACATTACACTCCGTCAGGCGCAAGGCGCAGCATCGCGTCGCGTGGTGAATTTTTGCTGCGTAATGAAGCGTGCGGGGGTTTTAATGTACTTTTGCGCGAACGCATCTTGGAAAAACGAAAAATAATATTTGAAAATGTAAACTAAGCGCTAATTTAGTCCAGATGAAATTTCAATTTCTTCTGATTTCTGGAGTTAGAGACAAAAGATGTTTGAATCAATAGTGCATAAAGATGTATTTTCATCACTTGCACAACATGCTCAATTTTGAAGTTCAAAGGTAAAGTTATTTGAGAAAGAGACAGCTTGAAATGGCGTGAAAAGTCAATTTTTTACTAAAACACGGATTTTCTCAACGTTCAATTTTCGCAAAATTTGGCAAATTTTCAGACAATATAACTCCAAAAATACCGAAGTAAAAGGTGAGGTTTAACTTTCCTACGATAGCAATCGGTCTTCTCTAGGAACGGTTTTCTCAATTTTTCATTTTTCGATTTCTAACTAAAGATATTCTCCAATATATACTCAAATTTTGGAAAAGAAAGGTAAAAATCACACTTTTTTGACATTTTTCCCTTATTTTTCGAAAAATAAGCTCTATTTTTTAAAAAATGAGGAAACCGTCCCTAGACAAATTTGTCTTGTTTCTAAAAAATAACATAAGAAATCATGAAAATTCAAATTGTTTTTGTTATGCTGTCTGAAAATTTTGGGGCAAAATCATGTTTTTTTAGTATTTTTCTCAAAATACGGAAAGTTTTACATTGCTATGATGCCATCGTCGGGTTCATCATCCAATTTTCTTTCTAGAAATATATACTTTTACATACAATAATCAAATATTTGCAAAGTTACAAACCAAAATAGATACTCGGAAACTCAAGGTTAACACTGGCCTTAAGTTGGGGTTGCATTTAGAGTTGGGGTTGCACCTTTTTGTCCCGAGACCCCATTTCTTGACACTTAGTTTGCGGCGACCCCATTACTCAAAATAATATATTCTCAAAAAGAAATTTGACAGTCAAGGAAAAATTGAAGGTGTTGTGGAGAGGTACAGTGGCAAGCCAATTTTTCAAGCAAGGGAAAGGGGCTTGTAACAAGGTCGCCTATTTTCTACCGGAAGCTCCGAATCTACTGATGACAGGGAAGCAAGGGCAATCCTTAAAAATTTCGGTTGTGGCATTCTAAGGGCATGGTGCTCTCCATTTCTAAAACACTAGCGGGAGGCCCGCGCTTCGCGCGGGCTCCCGCTAGCTGAGTGAACGGGAGCGATCGCTGATGGAAGCGATCACTGAAACAGAAGCGATCACTGAAGAAACAGTTTCATGTCTTTCCTGTAGTTCGCATTTTTAACTTAGTAAATTTTGCACTCGCAACCCGAATTCTCACAGGCTTTATGTTTCCTAATTTTTCTTTTATTAATCCCTCCTACCGAGGCCTGTGCCGGGACCCTGTGTTCCAGCAAGTTCGTATTCTATTTTTGATCTTGATTCCCCCATCCCTGCTCTTCACATTACGATCCGACTCCAAAAACATCGGGTCAACCGGTGAGCGAAGCCAGCCGGATTGTATGTTGGTAGAACATTACACGTCTCCAAAATCATAGCCACGCCACTGATTAAGGGGAAAATAGTCATGCCCCCCCCCAAAAAAAAAGGTCCTGGGCACATGGTGGACCTACTACTAGTAATAAGTATACGTTAGGTGAAAAGTGAGAGCCTATATCATCAATATTTATTTTGCAATCCGTGCATGAACCTGTATCATTCAGTAGACATGAATACTGTAATTTCATTGGTTGATAGCCCTTTGAGATATTTCCGTATTACTCGGCTCTCCTGAGTAATATATCTCGTATCACACAGCGCTTTATCAGTATCACGCACGCTCGCTCAATTTACATAAAGAGAGACGGCCGGAGCGTAATCCAGTATCTGTGTAAGCGCCATGCGATATGGTGCGTGCAACTGCAAGCGTATTCGCAGTGCTCTCGCCTCCATAAGAACTAATAGACGGTCTGAGGTCCCCAAAAACACCCAAACCGGGAAAAAATATTCCCGTCCAATATTTTCGCATCAATGTATGCAGGCGAGTGTGTTTTATTAACATATCAAAAATCCCCAAAAAATCCATTGGGGAAGGAAAAAATATTATAAGCATTAAAAAGTGGAGTTTTTGGATTAAATGGGAATTTTCGCTTGCCGAAATTCGGGATGCACGCGTGAAAACGCGCTTGCGTTGGCGAAGTGCGTGTCTGTAATTTATTTCCTTAATTCTCGCGCAAGCATGGCTTTGCGCGAAAGATATGGGGATTGCAAATGCGCAACGCCGCAGTTCCGACAAGAGGAGCATTTGAGATAAGAGAAAGTCAATGTTTTTTTCGGAATTTGAGGATGTGATTTTCATCCCAAGCGGCCCTCTTATTTAGTTGCTATTTTGATGTTCATAGGATTTTTGTTGTTTTGTGTTATAGCTTGGATTATGATGACTTTTATTGATTTTGGAAACTTTTAAACACTTCATTTTGTTCAAATAGGCCTAATTATAGTTCCTAAACTAAATAAAGGTGAACCCTTTTTGCCCGTATGCAAAGATCATAGCGGTTCTATAAAGAACTTTAAATTGTTTAGTTCTTACCAAAGAACTTGAAAGGTTTTAGGCGGTTCTTTATTAAGTGTTTGGTTTTTACAGAGTAACAGTTCTATAAAGAACAAATAATACTGAACCTGTTTGTTTGTTTGTCTTTTTTTTGCCACTACAGACCTTGTATAGGCTGGGCGCCGATAGAGAGCAGAACTCCCGCCCCAGCATTTTCTGATCCTGGGGTCTATCAATGGAATAAACATTGCTATAAATATCCTCCATAGAAAACCTGCAACTTATTTTGACGGGATATAATTCCACTTTTATTATAAATATAGATTGCCAGCTTTGTGTTGCGCTTTATGAAATTTGTTAAAGTTTTCTCCGTTTATTTCGAAGCGTTTCTTTTTTCCGGGGGTCCTCCGATATTCCGAAGGTTTCATTATTTCCGACGTTTTTGCTTCCTTGCCCGAATCATTTAAAAATGTTCGACTATTCCGAAAAATAGGGTTCGCTATTTCGATGTTTAAAGGGTTCGCTTATTCTTAAAGGGTTTCGCAAAATCGAATTTCAAAAAAGATTTCGTTATTCCAGAATATTAAAAAGGTTCGTTATTCCGAAAGCGAGTACCGTGTTCGTTATTTCGAATTTTCGTTAATCCGAACATCCGTTTCTTTATTCCGAATTTCTGAAAAAGGTTCGCTATTCCGATTTTTTAAAGAAACATTATTTGAAGCGACCAATTTTATGATAAGAATCACGTTTTAGTTTCAAGTGTTATGGTTATAGAGGTTAGGGTAGGATAGGGTTAGGGTTAGAGTTTGGGGTTGGGTTATAGTTTAGGGGTAAGGTTAAGTTGCCAAAACAATTTGATTTGTGTCTCACCGTTGCACAAAAACAGGGAAATAAAGTAGTCTGGACGATTAAGACCTATTTGTCATTTTGCAAAAAAGGTTGTTTTTTTCCGAAATAAGCTAAGGGATCACTAGTGCCGAAACCAAAATACAGTGTCTCTCTTACGAATTTCGTGAAGGGTTCGTTATTCCGATTCTTTTAATGAAACAATTGTTTTAAATAGTTTATGATAAGATCAAGTTAGGGTTAGGGTTATGGTTTAGAGTTGGGATTTATTGTACGATTATAGGGGTTAGGGTTGGGAGTGCCAAACCAATTGATTGGTTGTCAACACCACCAAAAAAAACAAAACTTAGTATGTGTGGACGAATTTGTTTTTTTATTGTTATTTAAGGTTTTTTTCTAAAAAATGTGAAAATAAAAATAGCTTCACAAATAAAAGATGGTAATTATTTTCGTGGCATCATCGGCTTCACAGGATCCATGTAAGTCATCATGTCATTGTATGTTTTCTTGAACATAGATTTAGACCTACAATCTGAGAAAAAAAAATAGTTGGAACACTCCCCACCTATTACTTACATTGCTAACACCCGGGTTAGAATCTCGCACGGATGTCCATCTTCTTTAGCTTCTCCCCTTTACCCTTCCTTCATATCGGGAGAAGAACCAAAAGACGTGTAGGGTTTAAAATTCGAAGTGGCGGACAAATTCAACCAATAAAAGGAGCTATAAAGGGACAGTACAAAATGGTCTGCCTAAACACGTGCTTTGTGCGCTCGTTGTAGCCCTCATTATCTCTGCCTTACCTATAGAGCAATGAAATTTGCAGGAGATAATTTGAATTATGCGGACGGTTATTCCGAAGAATTTAATCCTTGGCTTAACTTTAGTACAGGACTAATCCTACTAGACGACGGGACCTCTAAAAATTCATCTTCTTTCCTATAGTACTTTTTTCTGCTCAAACAAAGAGAAAGTAAAGGTAGACGCTCAAAGCTGAGAACTTACCTATTTCAAAAAGGTTTCTCTAATTCTCTTTCATAGTCATTAGTCATGTTTTTAAAAAAAAATTAAGGGGGTTCTTTCTAGATGGACTTATTCCTGGACTAAGAGTAATCCAGGACTAACGTTCTTTGGTGAATTACCCAGGCCATGGTCTTTAAAATATATTCTTTTGACCTAAATTGACAATTGTCAGTTTTTTTTTTTGCAAATTAAGATTTGAAAATACACCGGTTTGTCTAATCCTGACCCACGGATCCGGCGTCGTTTCCGGCGGTTCACATATGTCCCATATAATCCCGCCAAGACGGTTTCCTCAGCATTTTAAAATAAAAGTTAAATTGAAACGAATCGCAAGCTGATTGATACCAAAAGCAAATTTCTAGGCAAAAAATCGCCACAAAACTACACAAATTACGCCCAAATAGGGAACTATAGCGGTGTTGCAATTTCCACTGCGGAGGGATTTTGGATGTGCTCCCTACTGTGAAGCATGCGAAGGGACCGGTAATTATACGCGAGCATACCATTTATGGTATAAAACTCGCGCAAATCAATGGAAGCGTAAGCTACGCTCGAAAAGTTGCGGATTCCGCAGCCGCATGATCAAAAGAATGTTGTGTTGCCTCTAAATTACTCACCGAAAACGAAATAGTTCGACTTTGAAACGGTCATAAAAAAATTTTCCCCAAAGGGGAGTCAGGGGATTTTTAATGGTAAAGAAGATTTTTTTCTGCTTCTAATGATATCAAAACATTGGACGGAATATTTTTTCCGGGTGCTCCTCGCTCACGACCCGGCTATACGTAGAAAGCAGGGGAAAAAGTGAGCATTAGCTATAGCTAAGAATTTAAATAATGAAAGTAAAATGAGGCTCAGTTTGTTTTAATAATTTGTTAGTAAATTCATGTCTACTGAATGATACATTCGTTATCCCCTGTTTTTCTTATACAATACGAAAAATATCAATGGTTTGGTGCCGCAGGCCGAGTGTGTTATGGCACCAAAACCATTGATATTTTTTTCGTATTGCATGAACAAACCAAGGAACAAACAGGGGATAACTAATAGTATTCATGTATACCTCGTATGTATAGGCGTACGATGTAGAGAATAAAAGATGAGATTTTTGTTTTGGCCATCTTAGACGGTGTCATAATGGATGGGCATCAATTTATTGAGTAGTGGTGGATGCCGGCCCGCAATTCTAATTTCTATTAGATTGTGGGAATTTTGCTTTGATCGACAGAATTTATTTGTCAAAAATATGTTACATCATTCTTTTATTCATTTAAATAATTGCACTCCCTTCGTGAAAACAAATGTTCATCCAAGAAAACCAATGTCATCCGAGTGGATCCGTCACGCTGAGTTAAATTGCTATTTGCGAAACCAACGCGAACATGAACGACGAGAATAAACGCGCCGTTTGCGCGTGTCATTTTTCGACTACACCGCGTAATTGCTGAACGCACTATCCATCTATTTTTCAGTAAATGGATGGGCGGAGCTTGACCTAAACCAAGCACCCAATTTCTGTTCACATGATAAAACACGCAACTGAATAGAATGGTCAATACGCGTCACATGGCCATGTATAAAATACCCGTGCTATACATGGCTGCGTGTACCGAACGCCGAAAAGTGGTCACAAATAATGCAATTTCAGACTGAATTTGATAGTAAGGATTTAATTTGTAAGTAATAGTTAGTAAAAAAGTACGGTATACATGAACGAGGGTTCATTCATAGATTTTGGTTATGAACGTTGTTTATGCACCATTTCTTATTCAGTGGGCGGGGTAGGTAAGCAAACAACGCAATATCATTGGTTGATGCCTATCTTATATGAGACGATATTAGATAGTGCGTTGTCGCGCAAGTGTTTACGCGCGCGTGTATAAGGTTCGCAGTGCACGCAGCTAGTACGGGTTGGTTCATTTTTGACAGCGGGGGATATTTTTGCCTTTTAACTAATATTATTGAAATAAAAATATTTTCGGTGATTAAAACAACCAAAACTAAATAAGAATGAGAACAAAAGATAGGATTCGTTGTTTTGCCTATCTAATATCGTGTCATATTGGATGGGCAGTCCAATATTTTTATCGTAGTCGGCATCCACTACTCAAAATATTGAATATATTTATTCTCTAAATCGTTCATACCCAAAATACTATGAATGAACCCCTAATTCTGTAAACCGTGCCCAATTTTCTCCGACACCGAAGCCGAAACGCTGGATCAGTCTCATGGTCTGGAGTTCCACAGGGTTCTACTTGAAATTTGGGGCACTCAGCAATGCTCTAGACTTCGTCACGCGTTACATGACCGCGAATGCACTCAGTCATATTTGACAAAATTGTAACTCCACCTATATCGTGCTATAAAGTGGGATAGAAATGAATCGGTTTTGTTTTTTACTTACCCGAGACACCAACCAAGGATTCTCTTCCACGACCCAGGTCCCAGCCGACTTCTAAATACTCGTCTGCTGAATGCTCCACGAGATGCCCCGGGCGAGATGTTAACTCGTGATGAAGTCAGGACAGAATACCGATCCGGCGAAAGAAGCTGAAAGAGGGGCTGCTGAAGTTTTTACCCAACCATGCACCTGTTTCTAACAGCTAACTTTCTTCCCTGGTTGGGATGGAATCCTCCATGATCAACAGCTAAGAAGAGAACTTATCACAACATAATTATGTTGCCAAGGATATATTACGCGCTCCTATTCGCTCAATACGCACTTGAGCGCAAATGAGCAAAATATAGCGTGTACGCGAGCGTCCTATATTCAGAATCGCTTGCCATAACGCACATATACGCAAGGCGAAATTTGATCATAATAGGCCAGGAAAATTTCACATAAAAATACAGTATTTCTTTTATTTCCAAATACCCGCAATTAAAATACTCGCATATTTTAAGCCTTTTTACAGTATATTACTGTAAATTTGACTGTAATTTTGTACAGTGTTGGGCCTATTATGTCAAGAAAAAAAGTGACATAGCTTTTTGAAATCCAATTTTAGTGCGTACTCTAAAAGTTACTTATTAACTTTTTTGTTTAAGTTGTGTTTTATTTACTTGTCACGTTGTCCGAAAAATGTAAAGAAAGAACAAAACACACCTCAAAAATGAGTTTGTTTTATACTATTTTTAGAAATAATCCTTGTTCTACCGAAGAGGTTAATTGATCGACCTTTCAATAATTTCCTTAACCTCCACCTCTATGTTTTGTTTTATGGGCCCCTACTAAAAAAAAAACAAAACAAAACAAAAAAACCCAAAACAAACAAGTTAATGAATGTTAATTGTCAATGCCATGTACGACCCTTTCATGCCAAAAAACAAAACACCACCGGGTATGGGTAAGGAGTAGGCGGTGATTCCAAAATAAGGATAAGCCATAACTAAAAAAATGTTTGTTTTGGTAACACGACCGACCCTAAAAAACTGCCGCCTCAAAAGTTTTATGCAATTAGCACAAAAATAAAAAAATATTCTGCCGACCGACCCATTTATTTTTCATCCACAATTTCAAAAAAAAAAAACTTTTACCAACACCAAGACGAAAAAAAAAAAAAAATAACAAAACATAGACACAGAGCAACTACAACAAGTTAAAATAAAAGAAATGGCTTTGCATTGAAAAAGGCTTTAAATGTATTATCTTGTATTCATTTTAGAAATAAAACATTGAGAAGATCTAAAAAAAAATTTAAAAAAAAATCTGAACCGACCGACCCTGATATTGGTCTCAGTTATACCAACACGCAATACGAGGTCATCATCACAGATACTTTAAATTTTGGGGTACCAATAGATAGCTATTGTTATCATCTTTCCACTGACACCAGAAATGCATACCGACGTGGCCTAACATTGAATGGACGTCATAAATTAGGCCCACTTTGGAGAAAAAATCGATCCCAGCTTAGGCTATACCCCAAGTTCGGAAATCAGGGCCGTACACTGTTAAAAGATCCGTGGCACCGTATTTTACTGTGAAACCGTAAAATATTTACGTTATGTACATGCATATTTTACGGTGGACGTAATTTTACGGTGGAAATACCCAGTAAACCAACCATAAAAATAAGCGTTTACCGTAAAATATGTAAACAATTGGGGGGTAAACCGTTAAAGGTCGGGTACATTTACGGGGTTAAAATTGCTGGCAACTCATTACCGGGTATTTTACCGTTAAAAAATTTGACGGTTTACCGTATTTTTGACGATATTTTACCGCAAATGCTTAGTTTTATGGTTGGTTTAAAGGAATTTCACCGTAAAATTACGGTCCACCGTAAAAATTTGACATGCAATACCGAAATATTTTACGGTTTCACCGTAAAAACACGGTGCATCTTTTACAGTGTGGCCATACATACAAAACGTGAGTGCAGCAGCATCACGATCACCACCTTAGTCTTTATTTCATCTCCATTGGACTCCGTCTCTTATACAGTGTCACCATTTGTTCTCTAGTGCTTTTATCATCATTGCCATCAAAACACCTTGCGCAACAGATCATTAATAGGCCATCCTAGTTTATCGTTGCAGAATTTCATGAACACATTTTTGTGATAAATGATATCTCAGTATGGTATTTTTTTTACATTTTGAAAATTGTTATGGTTATATAGTTTGTGTCAAATTCGATTGAATTGAATCAAAGTATAATGCAATTTATCTCTAAAATCAGTCTAATTTTAGGATTAAAAAGTTAATCATTTCAATTCAGTTCGCCTTTTGGGAAAACCATTTGTACCACAAGCTCAAATTTTTAGTCCAAATTTCAGATAGCTTTAAAATTTCTTAAAATTCAGTCCCAAGCCCCTACTTTGGAGACAAAACAACGTTACAAGCTCAGAAGAAATCTGGATCCGGGATCGGGGGGACGTAATGTCTCTGCCTGAACGGACCCCCCCCCCTTCCCAGAATAAATCTCAAGCACAGGGCCCGTAGCACCCCCCAAAACATGACAAAGGTCCCGCTTTATGATGTTGAAGGTCCGCTTTGTATTTTGAAAGGTCCGTCACGGGGCTCCGCTTTTTGATGACAAGGTTTGTCGCCTAAAATGTTGTGTTGTAAAAGGTTTTTTGCTGCTGTTATATGAATGAATAAGCAGCGGGTAATACTATCGCGTTATGCATTGGCATAGGTTTAAAAAAATGTGTTTTTGGATTGTTACGATGATGTTATGCCCTCCCTCCCCCCACCCCCCCGACCCCCCCCCCCCCCACCCCCCGTCTTCAGAAATTTGGAGACGACGTGAAATGAAGATGAAATAATTTGGGTTCAACCGGGGTGGTGAGCGCAGCGAGCCGAAAAAAAAAATGGTTGGTTGTACGCAAAAGGTCCGATTCTGGCAAATCCGCACCCCCGTCCGCAAACCTCCCACCTAAATTCCTGGCTACGGCTTGCTAAGCATTAATGCGTGTTGTTGAGCGAGGGTTGTTCGATGATGTCAACACTGGGTGATTTTGACCAAATTTGACAATATTTTTCCAGTAACATGGATTGCGGCACCCAAAGTTCCTTATTATTAAAAACTTACGGGGAACACCTACTTGTGACACGAGGTGGTGGTGGGGGGGCCGCTGGGACCGCGCAAAATACATGTTGTTATTAGTAGGATTTTTTATTCCTGGCAGTTCATTAAAAGTTTGGGGCGTGTCGACGACTTCATTCGTTCGAGAGGTTGTATATACTGAACAATCAAATACAATAGAAAATCGATATGGAAGAGAATAGATTCAGCTCAAGGCCATAATTAAAAAAATGCCACTTTTCTCACGAACAAAAAATGCAAGGCAAATGAACTCAATAAATTTCCAACACCAAACTTGAACAAAAAATCTGAAGATTCAATATAGAAAAAAAAAATGATAGGAATAAGTATTACCCGCCAAGTTCGTGTTACGTCACTTTATAAGAAATTTAGAAAATCTGATAAGTTTACATTTATTCGCCTTGTTCCAGAAATAATGCATGGAATGTGGTCAAATAATTTTGCTATAAGTATCAGAGTTTTGGCCACTAATAAGAACTCTCATAATATAACGAAAATACAATATTTACGTGGCCTAATCCTCACATCAACGTTAAAAAGGTCACCCGGCCTCGATATCTGACATTTATCAGTTCTTTTGATTGACTTCCAACAAAGGAATCGTTTGATTAGCGTGTCTCAGATTGTACGACAAGCTATTCAGTTGGTTCTGGTTTAAAGCCTTTACATATTTCATACAAAAAAGGTTCATGTAAAATGGTTAAGCATCAATTCAGTTGAACAAAGCTGAGGATTTTTACGGTTTTATGTAGATTCAACCCATCGTATCACCAGAGGAAAAGTTTTTGGACAGCGTAGATTAGTTGGGAGAGGAGGCAGGAAGGGGGGGGAAAAAGAAAATTATGTGGTGCCGATCAAGGGGGTGTGAAACCATTCAAAACCAGTCGTCCGATGCTGGCGCTGACATTTTGAGTATTGCACGGAATAATTATCAGTTTTGGGTGATTGTTCACACATTAATTGTCCAATTCGATACAAAACAATCCGCCAAAATATCACAGTGGTTGGATGTTGGGTGCTACTATTGGGTGGTTAAAATTTTGTCCTACCCATGGCCACCTCAACGAAATGAAATGAACATCAGTCGTCTTGATTAATAAACCGCCTCAATGAATTTCACCTAAGCGCGCACTGCATTACGAGAAAAAAGAGTATCTGAGCACAATGATAATGGTAAACTATTATTACACCTGGCACCCTCTAAAACACTACATTAATTTGTATCAATACCGATTAAGTGTCTATGCAAAGCGGCACCCACAGTATGTGGAAGAAGAGCGGAGGCAAGCCATTGCTTTCTATTGTTGGTTATCTATGTTGTCTTTGTGGTCGGCCAAAACATGCGAGGCGGTGAATTTCTAAAGTTGATTACGTAACGTTTTGCCTCTCTATCTATATAGAACCTCTTGGTTTAATATAGCTATAAACTGCGCTTAAATTGACTTCTTGAATGTTTCATTAAGCATAGAATGATTTTTTTCTGCTGTCAGACTACATGTTTCAATAGATTTGCGTGAAGCTTTTAATTTCCCCCACTGCACATTTGCCCCCTCATTCAAGCCCATACCTTCGGAAAAGTACTAGGGGTGTGTTGACACGATGGTTTGAATCTACTATAGTTTTATCTCAACACATCCCCTCCAAAGGTATTCTTACCATCGACAATATGCGTTACTGACAGGAATTAAAAAATCAGACTATAGTTTACGACGATATACTTTTTCCGACTCAATTTTTTTTGTAATTGTTTGTAACTTTGGATACGCATCTTTTCATGGAAAAAAATATGAAAAAATTACTGTCCGTTATACGGACATTTACTACAAGCTACAATCTTGAACACTGCTGTTCTGTTACATTCTGTCAATTCAGTTGTAAAAATAACTTAGAGAATTCTACCAGACTTATCATTCCGGCAAATTTCAAATATTTTGGCTCTTTCGGGTGAATACTGGTAGTGGCTTTTAGTGGCTTTTAGCGTGATTTGGAGTATGAAATTTGCCAAAAAGAAAGATAAATTGCCCAACATTTAAAAAAGAGGGGGTATGATTTTTTATACCATGCAGTTAGACTATGTATATACAATGCTTGTATCTAAATGCTTGTATCTATTTTTTCTTTTTCATCCGTTAATCTAAATGAACCCATTGACAGGTGCTTATATAATAACTTTGTATTATTTTCACTCTAATTTGCCCCATTTTGGGCGATTCTCTATAATTTAAAAAAAATGTTTATGCTATATTTTAATAATCTCAAAGCACGTTGCCTTGCGGCCAAAGACGTAAAAAATATTGACAATTGCAACTATAGAAGATAGGCATAGCTCAATTGGGAGTGAGGGACCCACTCGCCACGACCTATATAGTGTAGTAGATAACCATAGAAATCGTGCCCTCTGAGACAAAAACAATGAAAACTTAGCACAGACATTCCTTGGGTGTACAAAGCAAACTTATAAGGGGTACCCCAAAATGCGACGACCTCAGTAATGACGTCACTATGCACCGCCCCCTTTTTTGCATATTGCGTAATTATGTCAAAATGGAAAATTCCTCATTAATTCTTAGGTTGGGTACATCAAATTAAAGCATGTAACTAAAGATGTCTTAAAGATACTTTTAGTAGGATATCTTAGCATTTGGGGTCATTATAGTCATTAAAGTCATTGGAGGTCATTTGATTCAATTTCAACCAATTTGGTGGTCAAATTTCCACACATGGCATGCATACATAAAGGGCAGTTCCGTAATTATGTCAAACAAATTTTGACATTGTTAAAACAATAATTAAATCACCCAGTAACTTGATTTTTGTTTCATAGTTTCATGAACAATAGGCATATTCAATTAACAACTAATTCGATTTTGTTGAATATACAAAAAAAAGTGACATGCTGCGGTCGTAATTCACAAAGGCACTCTGAAGCACCTTGTATACTTTTTGATTGCTATTGAAAACAGAGATTGCAATTTGAAAGTTGGTAATAACTTCTTGATTTGAAACTTTGTCTTGTTTAAGGAATCTGGTTTCATTATTAAGAAAAATTATGGCCATTTCGTCGTGCGGAGTATAATGAAACATTTCTGGCAAACATACGGTTATCATTGGGGAAATTTAAACCCTAACAGATGCAGTTGTGCTGTTTATCTTTGTTTTTTTTTCTTCAGCTTCATCGTCGGATGTGTACAGATATGTTAAGGGAAAACTAATAAAGTTTTGCAAAAGGGAACTGTACTAAAACATGTAATGAGTAACTCAAAAAAGTACACTTTTGTGTGTCGATCCGCAAGGGGGGGAGGTATTTTTGAATTCACAAAATGATACAGTATTAGAAGGTTGGGCTCTTTTACATAATTTTTAGTTATTCAATATGTCCCTTATGCACCGAAGGATGCTAAAATATTACCATCCTGAAAAGCCCAATACTCTTGTCTTGCAATTGTATTTCCGGATTAAGGCTGTAGCACCACACTGGTCAGAATTAATTTAGACCGCCTTGAACCAAGGTTACATATTCTACAGTCTCCAAATCTAGAAAAAGGATCCATCAAAAGTATTTGTGAGCTGCCCCAAAGCATGGCAGTTGAAGCTTGCCCAAGTATAAAGTGCTGAGTCTTGATGGGTGGGTCAGGGTTCTTTTCATGTCAGCTTTCAGAATTAATTAGAATTTAATCGATTGCTGAAAATCGCAACCATCCAACTGGTACAAACATAACCATTGTATTTGACCTATTGTTATAAATCTCTGCAAGCAATAACTTATGCTTGATACATAGTACTAAACTTCCACTAAAAATAAACAGCTTTTCACAACAAACCGCAATATATAAACGTTGGAGGGATTATGTTTGGTGTTAATTATACTGCAAAATGACAAATGGGTTACTAATTTAACCAAAACTCGACCACTGTGAATATGAGGACTAGGGGTCAAAGCTGTACAGGAGTAAATTGGAATTATTCGAATAATAAGGTATAGTGCGACAGTATCTGTGATCTATGTTTTTGACAATAGGCACATAACAGTTTAAGGTAATCCTGGGTAAAGTGATCAATTTGCTCCAACTGTTTTAAAATTTGTTCATGGGCGTCTCACTAGATACTAAATTGTATATAGGATTCTCTGTTGACAGTTCAGTAGAGGAATTAGAGTTATAGGTATTGACTTCACATAAACCCCGCACATGGCATTCTAATTATTAACAAAATCATAATACGGTATGGTGACCAACCAGTTATTTGGGCTCCTATATCATGTAGACGAACAATTTCATAACTTTTGTAACAAATGGGTAAATCTAAAATGTTACCCCATTGTACCTTGAACCTATTTTGCCTCATAATAGGTAAAGTACTACTTCCAGATAGGGGAAAACTATGCTCTTTTAATCCTTGAAAGGCGATGACATAATTTTCGTCTCATTTCGACCATTTCAATATTTTTACCCTGTATTAACCTTGCCCCATAACGATTCTTACTACTTTAATTTGGGTAAACTTTGTTAATATGTTGTTGGTAAAGGTTTTCCCAATACAATTCTGGAGAAATAGAGTGTGCAATTAGTTATAGGTCATTATGTTAGCTTATGTTTCCTATTTGGACTGCCATCAATAACCTGAAAATAATCGCAAGGAATATTAAATTGGAAATTTTAATGCAATTTATACATGAAACCTCAAGTTCGATAATGTGTGTCATACCAATTAATACTAGGGGCGTGGTTATGGACATTATTATTCAGTACAAGTAGTTGAGGTACTTCTCACATGCAAGTTTCTCAACAGAACCCATAGGAGTGATCAATGGGATATCATTTTTGATTTTGACACGGTGACACCAAGCCTTAGCTACGGTTATCAGCCACAAAAACTGGCCAATTGTATCGTATGACCTTCTTTGATGACCCCAACTGACCTATCTACAAATATTCAAATATTTAGATCATTTTAAGCACTAGACATGTCTCAGCTTTAATGATTACCAAACTGATGATTGTTGAAAGGAACTATTTTAACATACTACGAAATATGTAGAAAAAAGGGCGTGGCCTATGACGTAATAATTGTGGTCAAATTTGGGCACCCCTTCTGAAATTCCTTTACATACCCCAAGGAAGGGATTTGTGCAAGTTTCATGCTTTGTCCGAAGTGCACGCTCTGGTGAAAAATTATGACTTATCTACTTCACTAATAAATTCTGCGTCCGGCCGGCGGCCGAAACTAGGAGTGATGTCATAACCTTGACGCAGCTAATTGTGCATGCGTATCGCGCCACGCGACTTTGTACGCTCGCCGATTACACTGCCCAGCTTACTGCGATTCGCAAACTTAGACTGCGCGTCACTCCTTAAGGGGTTGGACGTGTTGATTTGTGTACGCGCAAGCTGCTTTACACTTCAAGAATTGTTAGAGCCCAGTCATGGACAAATGGAAGAATTTTAGTTTTGAGGTGCGAAGGTATCACGCGCAGATACAGCGAATAACTGTGCGCTTGTTTGCGTTAATTTTAAATTGCGTTTATTAAATCGCGCATCTCTACGCCTTGACGTCATGCTGTGATGCCATCCAGAATGGGGCGCGGATTTTACTTGCCGCCCCAACAAGACGCCAATTTGAAAAAAGTGTCCAATTCAGTGGTTTTAGGCGGGTAATGGAAAAAAGTAAGTCGGTGGATCCTCATTTTTTATTTCAAAATTTGAAGGAAAACGACATCGGGACTCAAACTTGATTTGAAATTACCAAATTTTATCGAGAGGTTTTGATTTTGTAGGCGATACTAAACGTCAAATTTTGGACTTTTTCCCATAGACTTGCGGGGTTTAAAAGTGCAACATACCTTTTTTTTGGCTATAGCTCAAAAACAAAGTAGATGACCCAATTTTTATTTCAGATTTTAATCAGCACCGTTGTAAACTACCATATATGTGAATTCTGGAAAATTTTATCGAGTGATCACTAACACGTCAAACCCCTTAACAGACCCTGAGGAGATTTCCAGAAAGAAGCGCCCCCAATTTTTTCGAACCCGATTTTTGTGTTGTTGCATATTTGGAATGCTTTCCAATGTATAGACCACACCTGAAGTGAATAAGCCGAATACGCCGCTTTTATGTAATAAGATGATGATTTAGTACTTTCGTCGTGGCAACGGGACAGAAACTCAACGCACGCCGTCTAGGGAACAATTACCATAGTCAAGGCAAGTTCAAAAACAAGGTTTGCGGTTTTTTGGTGTTTGTTTGTCCAATAACCTCGAAACGTTCTCGGTAGGTGGTCTACAATCAGATCAAGTGCAATTTGAGAGAAATTTGTATCCTCAAAAAAAATCTCCTGTCACTTAGTTCAGGCCGGGGACGAAGGAGATGAGATGGCGAGTTAAAATGACGACTTACTCCCACGAAGTCAGGAATTGAACTGCAAAGAGGTCTTGCGGGCGAGTTATGGGAAACGCCATGAAGTCCTGGTTGGCCGGGGGGCCTTGTATTCCAAGGGGATAGATGCGTGACCATGGACTACAAAAATTGCCCCCTAAACAATATTTACTTACCGACTAAAAAAAATACCCTAAACAAGTTTTTGTTTTTTTGTCTGTTTTTGCTACGGCTAAGCAAGTGTGTTTGTCAGTGTGCTAATACCCAAAACACGTAAGATAGCATTGTGTCGATTTAATCCACACCTTTGTTTTATCTTGCTTTACTTATTAGATTTACAATATTTTTGATGATTTTTATCTTACATACCACTAAACACGTACATCCACCAATTTCATGGTTAAGAAGAAAAAAAAAACATACCCTTTTTCTTATATTGCTGTTTTTGAAAACCTAATCAATGTCGGCGCGTACATCGCCTTTGTGGAAAAAAAAAAAAAAAAGGGACCCCTTTTACGCGCCGTTTTCTGTTCAAGCATCATATCCCCCTGTGAATACAAGTGCCCCCCGGGCAGGTTGGCGAGTTACGGAAAAACCAATTGGTCCTGCTGGTGAGTTGCGAAACACCATACGAGTTATGGAAACACAATTAAGTCTTGCTGGCGAGTTACAGAAAGACCGTGAAGTCCTGTTGGCCGGGGGCACTTGGATTACAAAGGTGGATATGATCGTGAACAATGGACTTAAAAAAATGCACCTAAACAATATTTCTACCGACTAAAATAAATACCCAAACAAGTTTTTTTGTCTGTTTTTGCATACGCTAAGCAAGTGGGTTTGTCAGTGTTTGCTAATACCCTAAAAAGTAAGCAATGCCATTGTGTCGTAATACAACACCTTTTGTTTATCTGCTTTGATTTACTTATGATTTACAATATTTGATGATTTATCTTACATACCCCTAAACACGTACATCACCAATTTCATGGTTAAGAAAAAAACATACCTTTTTCTTATATTGCTGTTTTTGACAACCTATATCAATTGTACGCGCGTACATCGCTTTGTGAAAAAGGGACCCCTTTTAAGCGTTTTCTTGTTCAAGATCATAATCCAACCTTTGAAACATAGTGCACCCCCGGGAAGGTTGGCGAGTTACGGCAACACCAATTGGTTCCTGATGGTGAGTTGCGAAACACCATACGAGATATGGAAACACCAATAAGTTTTGCTGGCGAGTTACGGAAACCCTGAAGTCCTGTTGCGGTTACGGAAACAACAATTGGTCCTGCTGGTGAGTTACTGAAACACCATGAAGTCCTACTGGCGAGTTAAAGAAACACCATATTGTAGGGCATTTCTATGCACCACAAAATCCCTGACCTCTAGATGAGTTTGGACCTTTGGGTCACGTTCAAACCCTGAGAAACAAAAGTCAGACTGCCCTCCCTACCTTCATGCCAAATATCAGATTCATATATCAGTGTGCAGCTTCATTCACACTATTGCTCTCTGTGAGGATTTTGTAACAGGGAAGGCCGCATATAACCAAAATCACTATATCTAAAAATTAAAATTTCTCTAATGATGTCATCAGGGACTTCATTGGCTTTCAAATTTAATACAAATTGGTCCCCATACGCACCTATACATAGCACCTAAACATCTACATACAGGGACCTACACACAAATGGCCATACGAACCTATAATACAAAGGAATAAAAGGGGCGTGACAGTAGCGCCTGTGTTGCAATGTTGACCTTTTTTGACATTTCCCCGCCCCCTGTCAGACCCAGGGGAGGACACTGGGGATGAACTATATGGTAGTAGGGGCTTGTACCTTACTACAATATACCTAAGATTGGATACTCTAGCTCCTCTAGAAAAAAAGATATGGACAAATGTTCCAGGATTAACATTTTTCTCACGGACGGACATACGGACGGAGCCCATTTTATAGTCCCCTTCCGAACTTTGTTCGGCAGGGACAATTAAGCCATCATACAATGTACATGACTGCATGCGGTTTGGTTTATCATGTTCTATGTGTTTGAATATGAATGCAATTTTGCTCCAGACGTATCTGGTTTAGCACCCCATTAAAATGATTCATTTAAAAACTAAAAAACAAAAAACAAAACAAAAAACAAACAAAGGAAAACCTGTAACTTGGCGTAACTAGCAGGATAGGGAGAGGGTGGTTATCCCGCAGTCAAAAGAAGTCTTGTTGTCCCCTACCATCTCTCAAATGAAACAAGGTATAGCTATAATCGCCGTCACAATTCCTTTTCTGAAATAGGCATCCACATACGCACGCGAAGTTGCTGCGTGTAACGCGCAGACTATGTAGTTCCTTTAGGCGTTGTCATGGTTCTGTCGGGCGGGAATGCTGACGTAGTCTTGCCACAGAGAAAAGGAATATCACGGAGAGTATAGTTATCCCAAATGGTCTGGCCTACCCTCTCCCAAAAAGAAAGGTATGGTGATGCCCGAGCCCCTCTATAGCATGTCGATACAATACCCAGTCGCTATTTAACCAGGTAAAACAATGCACACAATAAAACAATGAAAAATTTAACTCTCACACGGACCTCCTGAAAAATTTTAACTCGCCACATGGACTTCCTTGAAAGTTGTAACTCGCCACATGGGCTTCCTTGAAAAATTTAACTCGCACAAGGACTTCCCTGAACAATTTTAAAACTTGTGGGGGTGGTGGTTGTAACTCGCTATTTTAAGGACTTTGAAAAAAATTGTAAACCTTGGGTAATTCGACATTTTAAACTTCGCCACTCGCTAGCCACTTGTCCTCGATCTTTCAGCAGAGTTAGGGACATGCACGCAATAGAATTATACGAAATACCACCGCGAAAATACAGTATATCAACTTCCGGTTATAAAAGAGTAACATTTTGTACCAGTAGCAGTACAAAAACACTTAAAACCCAAAATTTTAGTTTTTTTCTTTTTTATACCATTTTCATTTATGTGAGGTAGGGTAGGTTTTTGAAATGAATAATTTGAATTTATCTTGATGAGTTTATGCCGAGATGTTGCTGATCAGATTATAATACAAATCCAACAGATGCAGCTCAACTCTCAACCATCGAAAGACTGCCACCAGCTCAGCCAGGTATAGTGTTGTGCAGACTCAGTCACTAATGCGACGTTAAACAATATGACGGGGTGGTCACATCAGTGATATGATAATGACCAATGTGAAAATAAATGTCAAATGTGTAGTCGCAATTATTGGGACTAAGGTCAAACAGGTGGATACTACGCTACTATCAGACTGTAGAGTACTGGCTGCATGTTTGTGTTTGTCACTGTCAGGTTGTTTGAAATGTTCTAACTGTACATGCCACTCACTGAGTGGCTCAGTGTCAATTCAGGTGTGGTGGTTCAAGGGGGCAATTTCCCGTAGGTGCAACAAATGTCCCGATCACAGGCAAACATTTACTGGTCACAGAGCAAACATGCACGATGAGTCCGAAAAAGGGCTGATTTCTTTAACTGAAACAGTCTTTTATTTCCCAATTTGCAACTCTTTTTTCAGAGGGTGGCACAGTCTTCCCTCAATATTCTAACCGTAATGCCACTGCATTTACCGTTCGGTTAGAAGGTCTTAACTAGGGACCAGAAATAGGCGGAAAGTTAAAACCACAAACATGACGGTTAATCTTTGCTTAAAGAGACACTGGCACATTGATAGTGGTAAAACAAAAAATATAAAATTTGAGTTTTAGAATACCAGAGAAAGAAGATTCATTAAAAAGAACCCTACTACAGAATTGATTACAGTTGCAATGAAAAGTAAATCCTGTTACCTGGTTCTTGCCAAAATTGAAATTTCTAGCTTGAGATAAACTGGTGAGTCCCAACGCAAAAAGATTCCAACCTGTAGTGACCTGCACATTGCATAAACCCTTGTAGCAGAGATCGAAAAAGCTAATTAATTAGCGCTAATAATCCCCGCTAATGACAATTCAAATTTACCAACCCGCGCCCTTGTGACGTAAGCGATTCGACAAACTTCGAACCGATCGGCTCCCTTCGCCAGTGATGTCATCGACTTGGCTGGGTCAATACGCCCTGCGCGATGGCGATTCTAATTCGTGTGCTTTAATTTCCGAGTTCACTTAAGTTCAGTAATCAGGCTGATAGGTCGCCCCGATGTCCAATGATTTTCCCACCGTTGCCCCGATCTGAATCTTCTTAATTTTTCTCCCCAGAGTCCCTCTTTAAAAAAACAAAAATATTACCAATAATGCTAAGCCCGATTAAAATCTTGCGATATACCTGGAAATATTTAAATGTAAAGTTTACCTGCGGGACCCGGGTGCACCATCGCAGTGGGAACGCCAGCCATTGTATGGCGAGTGTAATTGCTTTTTGAGGTAAGTCACCGGAAACCATTAGGTTATTGGAGTTCAGTCAAACCGTAATTTACATCCATCTGCATGCGACATCAGGGCGGTGCGGGGGGGCGCAATTCAAACATTTGAAACGGCATTCACGGCAGAGAGCGCTGCCACTTCGAACTCCTTGGGACTACATTTGAAAAGTAGTGCGCCCTCAGATTTTTTTCAAAATCGATATTTTGCATTGTCCTTACAGCTTTTATATACAAACCCCCCCCCGAAATGATTACGCCCAATCAGCTTCCTTAGGGTAAACGGAACGATTTTTGTAATTTAATCGTCGCCGGCGACGCGAAATTCAGCGACGAAAATGGGTTTAACACAAGAACAGCACTCCGTATGCATGTTACCCATGCCTATGCACACTGTTTTTTGACCGGTCTTAACCTTTGTGGTTTTAATATCAGTGAGTACTAGTCAAAATGTTCATGTATATACACATTTGTTGATTAAAGTTTAGGGAAAACTTAAAAGTTAGACCTACAAATACCTGGATATCTTTATCCTCATATCATGTCCCTATCTGTTTTTGGGTATGTTATTTTTATGTGTAAAATATTCTCTGGTGTCTCTTCAATGGCCTAGACTATCATTTGAGAGCAAATTGAAGAATTCATATTTTGTGAAAATGTGCCAGTGCCGCTTTAAGCATCCTCAGTGAAAAAGTTAATCCAATCTAGAAGCTTAAGTCTTTTGCAGTGCAGTCGACTGGCAGAAACTAATTTCCATATCAAAAGTCCATCGTCAAATTTTTCTGCAACGCAGGCCGCCCGAATTTACACTCTCTGGGTCTCTATCCGTCAACTTGACATTTATTTTAACAGTGGTCATTATCATATCACTGAATATGTAGTCCACAAAAGGTATGTGTAATTGGTTAGCCATTTAAACCATTCTACTGCACTCCATCAGGTCAAGCGCCATATGAACCCAAATCCAATGTATATCTCTCAATCCAATCACATAGTATATAAATCATTGAACTATGCTCTCTATCCAGTTTTTAAGACGGATCATGCAGGAGGTAATTGTTTCAGAAAAATCAGTGTGATTTTTATTCTGCTTTCTTTAATTTACTTTTGAAGGAGTTTGGTGCTGTCAGATTTGGACATCAAATTTCAACAGAATTTCGTACTTAGTTGCCAGCATTTTGACAAATCTTTTATTATGATCCTTCTAGACTCAGAGGGGTTTTGAATCAATCCCATGAGCCTAGCATTGCCTATGCTGTGCTGTACGAAACACATGTCAAGTACTTTGGATAAAAGTATTCCAAAAGTTTAAGAACCATAAGACAATTCATAATCATGGGCTAAAAATTCCCTAGTACTAATGCTTTATGGCTAAAATTAGGATTAAAGTCAGGGTTTTTTATTGTTAAGAATATGATTTTTATGTGTTCACATGACCCTATGGAGGTGAATTTCCCAAACTGGTGCACTGTGGGATAGAGTCAATACAACCCTCTTCTCTAGACCATAGTAGAAGTGTCTCAAATAAAATCAGCTACATTTAATGGATTCAGAGGCTTTTTATATAAAATTGGTGGGGTGGTTAAATGGCTAACCTTTTGTGACTACACAACCTTTTGTGACTACACAACCTTTTGTGACTACACTTATAA
>JAMKCH010017532.1:0-35357 GCA_023653785.1 Ophioderma brevispina | reverse complement strand
CCTAGACTTTAGTCAAGTCTTAGTGTAACCGTCCGATCCGCGTAATAGCGCCCTCCTATCGTTAGGTCTTTGAAAGGACTACAAGCTCGAGTCGCGCCTTATGTTTTGATGCCCGATTTGAATTCAGGCTGTTTGCTGTTAGGATGGCATGTCCTACCCCCCTGAGCTAAACATAGAATAGAAACGCTGAATCTGATGCAGAAAAATGGCGTCGTGTGGCCGAAGTGGACCGCAATTGAATGCAAAAACCGTCTTTTCAGACCATTCTAGGAAGCTTCGTGACGCCGGAGGCGATTTTAGAAGCTGATTTAGCATTTGAACCAAAATCGCTGTGGATATAATATATGCCCCCCTAGGATCCAGACTAGCACGATTCATTGATGATATCATCGACATCGTGCTTTTATCGCATGCCTGTGGATCTGGGATTCTAATTTTTATACGTTGTCATGGTTGTGGGCCATCCAACAAATTGAGTTAGACGTTTCCATGAGTTTCGTAAGGGCTACGATGAGATAACTTTGGTAGAAAGGAGGGGGCCGGGGTGGGTGACATGTTGGTGACCTCTGTGCCCTTGGTGACATCATCTTGACCTTGTGGCCTGTCAAAATGTTAACCCTTCCCGCAAGCTTGTGGCAAGTTATCCTGAGTTCCTTAAGGGCGTTAATGATGTCTTGGTGGAAGTAAGCGGTTAAAGAGTTTCTCGACCTGATTAGAGCTTTTGGGCATATTTCGGGCAAATTAATAATGCAAATGAGCTAATTTAATATGCAAAAATCAAGCGTAATCGCTTTAATTTTTTTAATGGTACATCGGACATGTAAATCCTTCACTCGCAAAAACCCATAGGTGTGCATCTTCTTTGCATTTAAGAGTTTCCTGATACATCCGGCTTGGTATGCAAATGAGTAATTAAATATGCATAATTTTTGGCTGTATCGCTAAAAACGGTACATCGGCTATGCAAAATTCCTTTGATACATGAAAACCTACTATACCTTACATCTTGTGTGTGAATCTATGGAGGGGGCAGGGTGGGGTGTTGGGGGCCGGGGGGGGGGGTAGTGGTGGGGTGCGTCAGGGAGGGTGGGATCTGTTGTGGTGGTGGCGGGTGGGGTGCGTCGGGGTAGGGTGGGGTGCGTCGGGGTGCGGATAAGTGGTTTGACCTTGGTGACCCCAGTGACCTTGTGACCCCACGTGACCTGGTGACCTCATTTCCATCACGTACCTTGGTGACCTCACGGTGACCTGGTGACCCCAAATACTTTGTGACCTCACATGACCTTTGGCCCATTCACAATAGTGTCGGGGAGGGGTCTGGTGGGGTGCGACAGGGAGGGGCGGGTGTGTCAGGGTGGGTTCGTTGGAGCATGTTGGGGTGACCTCCATGTCCCCTTGTGACCCTGTGGTGATCTTTGTGATCTCATGTGACCCCACGTGACTTGTTGACCTCATGTCCACCTTGGTGACCTCATGTCACCTTGGACTCCTGTCCCCTTGGTGACCCTCTGTCACCTTCGACCCCATTCCAAACAGCGACGGCAGATGACTACTAGCGGTCCAATGACCGCGACATATTTTTTTACTTGCATTTTTATTCAATACAATGTGTCCTTAGTGATAGATCATATATTTGACCACAAATATCAACCATTTGGAGAATTATTATCCGTAGACCACTTGTAGCAGCTATTAAAAATCACCCAAAAATAAATCCACCCATTTTTTAAAAGTTGCTGCCCTTGGGCCAAGGAAGTTTTACTCATAGCTCCCATATGGGTCCAGGGCAGTGGTTAAAGGCATATATATATATATATAATATATAATATATAATATATATATATAATCTTCCTATATATTTAGATATACCCCCCTAGATCTCACTTTGGAGACACTGATCTTTTTTATGTATAATGATACTTTAGGGTAGAACATTACTGTCTCCTAAGAAGCGGTTCCTTTAGAATTGCGGTTTATTCCGTCAAGGATATGACTATTAATTATGCAAATGAAGGGTACTCCACTATAAATAACCAGTATATGAATATTAATTATTTCATACTATAAGAGCTCATTATAAGCTAATGAATTATTCATGTCTCCTAATATACCATTTGTAGATTTAAATTATATATATATATAGATATATATATATATTAATATTATATTATATATATATATATCAAAATCAAAAATACATTAGCGGTGTAAATATGCATAAAGCCACTATCAATTTCATCACACATTTTACTCAGTTTCTCATGGTCAGGGCAGTGTTTTAAAGGTATATTCATTAATTTATCATTTACCAAATACATGCAATACCAGACCCATTCCTCATTACAAAATTAAGGCACCCTTCTTTAATTCATTGTACGTTACCAATAGTCATTCCCTTCAGGGTCGCATCCCAAAACGGGCTTCAAAAGTACACCAGTCAAACCACCAAACCACAGGTGCCACCAATCCACACGGGCGGTGACCGCTCTTGTATTGGGGAGGGGTGATTATCCCGGTGTAAAGACGTCCCCCTATAGAAATTGTCGGTAGGACAGCAGGTTTTCAGAGACTGGGCGTCACGGACGCCCAGTCTCTGAAATCTGCTGTCTGTCCTACGGACACCCCGTCTCTGAAACCTACTGTCCGTCGGATTCTCGCTCTTTATAATGTGCCGTCCGTCGACCCTAGTAAAAGGAACTTCTACCGTGATGAACGCTTTTATTTGGGCGCACTCATTCCGATTAAAGAATGCGTCTGATTTGCTCGTAGATTTAGGGTTGAATTGCGAATAGTCGGACAATCGCTCTCTATAACCCGTTACCCGTGGGACCATCGGTCTTAGTAACCTACTGTCCTGTAGGACACTCAGTCACTGCAACCTGATGTCCTATGACACACTCATTATCTGATATCCATTCGCCGATAAGTAGGTTGTTCTTGATCAGGACACTAAACATATACGTGTTTCGTGGTTAAGATTATCTATTGGTTTTCAGCGTGCAATTATTTTTTCACGATACACTGGGGCTTCTGTCAATAATGGCACGGGTCATCAGATAATGCACAGTCATCAGATAATGCACTGGTCATCAGATAATGCTCGCGGGTCACCACAAGTCACAACTTCTAGTAGCAACTGAAATACGTCAATCATGATATCACTTACTGCTCATATCAAGTAACATGTCTGCATCGTATAATTACCCTCTACGAACTTACTATCTACAATCTATGGTGTCAGTCCTGACTTAGATTATATGTTGAAAAAATATTGGTTTCTCGTATAAAGTATTAATTGAATTCACATGCGCAGACAATTTCAAATAATGTTGGATTTTGTACTGTTTTCTTTCCGAAATCGTACATCTTAATTAACGAGAACAAGCTTTATTTGTACTCTCAAAGGACGATACGTTTGACTTTAAATAATCGATCTTAAATAATAAAATTCCTTATGTTATAATTTTCAAGTTTCGAAAGCCGTTCAAAGTTCAGCCTTCTAACGTATAGTGACGTCAGCGCGCGATTTGTTGGCTAACCAGTAACGTCCGCACGCTGGCTTAAGCGACGGCGTTTTTACACTCGCGCACAAAGATGACATACCTTGACGCGTGCGTAAAAGCGCCGTCAATTAATGACATCACGTCACGGAGGTAGAGAAATATTGGGGGACTATATCATGTTGCTGTATAATAGTAATATATAATAACAACAATCGGCTATACGCTAATGCGAGGCCTCTGGGGGGAGGCGCTCACATAGAAAGGAGCAATATACAAATAGCAATACGACAAATACAAATAGATAAATTCTAATGTTACAACAACAATGATATCATCATTATACACAATTTTCATATAACTTCAAATTTACGTAGAAATTGAAACATTTTATATATTATGACGCACCAATAGAAGAGAAAGACAACCAGTTGACTCCCATTCTAAGAATATATGGGGATACATCCTGAATCGTCAGCTATGAGGATCTGTTGTGTATGTCCCCACAGCGACATCGGGTTAAGTCTGATCTTTCCTGATTCAGAAATTCCTCTTACCCTACCTAACGGATTAAACAACTATCCGAGGCAACCGGATTGGATGAAGGTAGAGAATAGAAAAGAAATGAAAAAAATCACGAATTAAATTCAGTGATTGGACTGCATCAGAAACAGATACGTTCATGATCCAAATGTTGTGTGAAGAAGTCTTCAGACGTGACCTTGAAATAGTTGGCTGACTGAGCTAAGCGGATACTGTCAGGGAGTTTATTCCCAAATGTGCTGCTGCGTAAGCCAAAAGATCATCACCATAGAACTTTTTGATGAGTTGGCTGATTTACTCAGCTGGAGCAAGAAGATGATCTCAAGGTTCTCGGTGGTGAATCACAGCTGGATGAGCTCAGAGATATAGGCAGGTGACATGCCGTGGATGGCATTGGTGAGAAGCAGAATCTTAAAAACTTCCCTCTTTGTTATGGAGCCAATGTAGTTGGTAGAGAGCTGGTGTGATATGGTCTCGTCGATGGATTTTAATGACAAGAAAGGGTCAGCTGCATTTTGAACTCGCTGCTGAACCTTGGTCAATTCTCTTTTTGGAAGGCCATAAAGCAAGTAATTGCAGGAATCCAGCCTGATGTAACAAGGCGTGGCCCATCTGATGGTAATTTTTCATCAAGGTAATGTCGAAACTGCCAATTTTTTCCTAATTGAAAGCCAAGCAGCTTTTGCATAAGCTGTTAACATTATTGATCAATGCTTATGATGAGTCTAAGATGACACCAAGGTTCCGTGCTACAGCAGACAGATGTATAAGAATTGCCATGATCATAGTTGGGTGAGAGTTGCAAGCCGATCTTCTAAAAGGGGGGGGGGGGGGGGGTAATTTTTTTAAGGGGGGGGGGGGGGGGGTGGAGAGGAAAGTACAACACTCCGACTTCTTGTCATTAACATAGGCGTACCTGATGTTGTCCGATCAGGTGGCGCCATATCTATGCCCCCCCTTTGATATCCCACCCCCCCCCTGAAAATCGGTACGGGTCCGGGGTGCGTTGTCCAAGGTCGTCGTTTGAAATTGGCCGCTTAGTGGTCAAAATGCATTACAAAATCGCATTTCGCATTAGCATTTTTCTAAAAACGCATTTCCTTCTGAGACAAACTTTTTATTTCTTGGCCTATAATAAATTTGGCATTTGAACCTATAATTGTTTAAAATGCACTGTAATTTAAAAAATGCCACGAACGCGCGCAATTTACCATTTTAAACTGTCTATTATGTTAAAATGATTGTTTTGGTCAAATACGTGAACGGGCGTCAGCAGGGGGGGGGGGGTGATCGTATTGACCGCGCATCCCCTCTCATCAAAATTGGAGTCTCCAAACCCCCATCCCCCGTGTTTACGCCTATGATCACGCTCTTCATCACTGCCAAGTCCAATAAAGACACGTTTTCTGAAAACATTTTTTTAAATGCTGCACGTGAAATGAGATGATCACTTGGGTGTTTCTTCTGACTTCATTTCTTTAAGGTATATTATTATGTCTGACATGCATACTAAGCCTACATGACTTATCATGTTATAGCACCAACACACCCAACTTTAACAATAATATCTTATTATAAAAGATCAATTAAGTTGACGGTAAATCAAAATTTGTCGCAACAATCAGCTAGATGCACGTCTCATCACATATATCCTGTCTGACTCTGAAATCAGGTTATAACCACTTTGCTGCGGCAAGCGCAAAAATTTTACCAATTAAATATAGGTTGTAGAATTTCCTATGGTAATTAATAAGTTTCACTGTGACAGTCCAATTTTTTTCAGCAAGGGGTCAGGGTCGGACGCCCCTTGATTCGCCATTATGAGTGCAACCAAAACTATAAAACTAAACGTATACTAACATTGTTTTATCAAATAAATAAAAATAAATGTCAACATTTATAGCGCCTTTCACAACGTTTTACACATTTTATTCCGCGGCCACTGAGAACATATTCACTGCCTTACAAATGCCAAGCCATACTCAGACCTTATGCTGGTGGCTCTCAATGTACAATTCCTAACAGCTCCCCATTTGCACCTGGGTTGAGATAGGCAAGCGAGGTAAAGTGCCTTGCCCAGTGCACAACACATTGGCCTCACCATAGTCTGTAATTCCAGACTTGTTACTGCATTCTCTATCATGGAAGATAAACTACTGGGTAATATCAGCGAAAGGGACCACCTTGGTACAAATGCGAACCTCTCTGAGTCTCAACCCCCATCCCACGACTTCTTAAAATCAATGTCCTTTGACAAAGACTAGCCTACAGCGGGACTCGAACCCAGGACTTTAGGCATGAGCGGTCGTTCTCCACTGGACCACGTGCCCTCAAACGTACCCTTTATGAAAGAGATTTGTCAGATTGTTGACATCTCCTTGAGGTATAATGAATTTACCAACACCTTTATTTTAGAGTGGCATAAATGTAACGACCTTAACTCGAATCGATTTTTTATTCTTCATTTTTCATCGTTTTTCCCTTTCTTATTTTTCCCGGTTCCTGATTTTTTATTCTTTAATTTTTACCTGGGGGCGCACGCCCCCACGCCGCCCCCCTGGGTACGCGCTTTGTTTAATATCAGCGTGCTTGGATTTACAACGCAGGGATCTATGTCTGCAATGCATGTTTCAATCTTTCTTATGGCTGCTTCACGATCCCGAGGGTGGAAAGTCCAGGTAAGCTGGGTTTCATCAGCGTAACACGAATTGAATACCGTGGGCAGTGATAGCCCCTAAGATTAAGTATATTTCAAGAAACCCAAAATTCACAATAAACTTTTTCATGCAGAAACCATCCTGTTTTGTAACATCATGTCCTCGTTGGTCTTTCATCTAATAAGTGGGCGTTTTGGAATTGGTATAAGAAAAGTCATATGCATTTATATGCAAATCCTCACTGATGGGTTTGTTTGAAAAAAAGTAATGGCATGCGAAAAGTGTATCTTTCTTTCAAATTTCATTGACGCGTTCATCACTAATGGGTTTTTTTGAAATTGCCAGGGAGGTGAGAGAAAGATTAGCCACTCTAAGTATCTTAGAGAGTCTGATCTTTGTCGCCCTTCCAGATCATTTCAAACAAACTATCAACAATGAATTGCGTCAAGGTCTTTTTGACACTATTTTATAGAGTAGAACTGTTGGACAGGTTGGAGTGTCGAAGTGTTTTTAATTTATTTTAAAAACACCTCAAATTTTTGATACTTACGTTAATTATTAATGTTAATTAATGATTTGATACTATTGTATCTCAAAGTATATTGACGGATAAGGACCACGCCTCCGTGCATTCGACAGGATAATCACACTTGACCGTATGGGTCATTGCAGGCAGCCCTCGACGCTTCGGGTCTCGGCTGCCTGCACTGACCCATACGGTCGGTGCAATTATCCTGTCCGAATGCACTTAGTAGATTCACCCATCGTGTCACAGGAGTAAAGTTGTGGACACCGTCGATTAGTTGGAGAGGAGGCATAATATGTGGCCCGATTCACCTGTTTCATGAAGGGACTAAGATAATCGGCCTTTCAGTTTACATGGCCAGTATCCAAAGACCTAAGCTCTTTTGAAGCAGTATCCAAAGCACGTGCGCTTAAACAAAAGTCACTAACATTCAACTCACTTGCTACATTGAATACCATTGAAGCAAATACATTAGTCGGAATGTTTTGAGAGTTAATGCAGCTATAAATGCGCTTACGTTGACTTGAATGCTTTCATTAATCACAGAATTGATTTTTCTCTGCTATCAGACTGCATCTTTCAATAGATTTAGCGTGGATTTTAATATTTATCCACTGCACATCCCCCTCATTCAAGCAAAAATATTTCCGTAAATTTACGGAAATTTCTGGCAGCAGTATTTCCAGTCATTTTTAGGGTAAATTTACAGAAATTTCTGTCAATTAACGGAACTTTGACAGTAATTTTTACAGAAATTTGTCTCATATTACGGAAAAAAATGTGTATTTTAACAGAATTTTTCCGTAATTTACAATTACGGAACAAAAAAAAAAAAAATTCCGGAAATATTGCTGCCAGAAATTTTTGAAATATTTCCGTAAATTAACATTTTTTATGTTTTTTTGTTTTTTATTCTTATTGTTTTCTAAAACAGATTTTCCGTAAATTTACGGAAAATCTGTTTTCTTAATTTACGGACATTTTTAACAGTGTAGGTTAATTGAAACTCCAGCCATATATCATAGTAAACAGTAAACAGTATTATAGAAAGTGCGGAGCAGGGAGCACCGCCGCTCCTAGGAAATGACACAAAGAATTGAGGAAATCACAAAAGAGAAAATGGTTCAAGAGGAAAAAATGAAGAAAAGAAAAATGAAGAGAAAGAGGAAAAGAGGAGAAAAAATGAAGAGAAAAAAGAAAAGAAAGAAAAAGAGGACAAGAAAAGAAAAAGAATGATACAAATCCAACAAATCAATATAAGAAATGAATAAATACCAATAATTCAAAATTTCCTTAAAGATGTGACTGCTATTGAAGTTGTCGCATGCTAATTGCTGCATGAGGAATAGGGAAAAATTTCTAGGAGTTCAAGAAAACTGAGGACATTGAGGAAAAACATTGAGGAAAATATTGAAAACAATTCTCATGACAAAATGTTAATTTGCCTTAATGAGTTAGGCCAAAAAAGTGACCTAAGATTTAAGGAGAATTTAACAGTTCCTACGAACGGAACAATGTAATAATCCCGCATTTCATATGGAAGACGTTTTCACTGCCCAAATCAGTTGAGGACAACGAATGTGAAAATATTAATAGATCTGAGGAAACCATTTGGCAAAAATATTGGAAGATTTCCACAGATTCAGATTTCAGATTCAGAATAAGAGGAATGGAAAAAGGAAACGTAAGAAGATGAAATTTATATATCTGTCATGAAAAATATAATTTTATTCAAAACAAAGTGTAATATTTCCTTAGGATCATATTGTAGATAAGGAAAAACAGTGAAAACTCCTCATTTTCAGACATTTTAGAGGAATTTATCTAAAACATCTTTATCACTAGACTCAAGATGAGGAAGTGTCCACAAGGAGTTCTGGAGTATTATTGTGGTCCCATAATACTCATCTAGATCTAGATATTTGCACTCAATCCAGACTCATTAAGACTCATTAAAAAAGTATAAAAACAAAGGATGTTCCCTTTTTGTGTAGAGCCTATAACATAGGTGAGGAATAACACACTGCTAACAAAATTGACAATGTCAACTTGGCCAGAATATGGTCAAACTTGACTATATTCTGGTCAAATTTTTGCCGTGTATCGACCATATTTAATGAGGTATTTAAGAGTGCAGGGTCCCTTTCCAACTCCAAGATCTCCTTTTCAACTGTCTCAGAGCCCCTTTCCAGCTGCAACACCCTTCTCATGTAACCCAGATTCCTCGTCACCGTGCTTTCCACACAACCTCCTCACCTTATCCCAAATAACTGAAAGTTACCCTTTTCCATCTACATATGGCCAATTCCCAGCTACATATGTGTCCTTTCCAGACAACCCAATGGTCCTTTCTCAACTAACTCAGATTACCTTGCCCAATTACACCCAGGATCCCCATTCCCAACTACCCCAGACCATACCAGGGTCTCCTTCCCAACTACCTTATACCCAGGGTTCCTTTCCACAACTACCCCAGGGTTCTCCTTTCCAACATCCCCAGTGGCGTAGCTGGGGGGGGGGGGGGCAAGGGGGGGGGGCACGTGCCCGGGCGCTAATACTTCACAGGGGGCGCTGAAATGACGTTGGGAAAAATAAAATTTACACTGTCACAGGCGGTATAGGCTTATAGTTCATACCTGAGAGGCCTTTGAAGGTACTAAACTTGTTAAACTCGACAGCTTCCGGGGGCTTCGCCTCCTGGACCCCCCTCCACCAGGGGCAAGTACAGATCATTTGCTTCATGATAATGAGATAAAGAGAGCTCTCCGAAGGCACTCAAACATGCTAAAAGTCGAGAGCCTCCGGGGGCTCCGCCTCCTGGACCCCACCAAGGGGCAGTATAGTTCATCTGTTTCATGATAAAGAGATAACTAAGAGCTCTCCGAAGGCACTCAAACATGCTTAAACCCAACAGCTTCCGGGGGCTCCGCCCCTGGACCTCCGCCAGGGACAGTATCATCTGCTTCGAGATAATGAGATATCTGAGAGCTCTCCGAAGGCACTGATTAACTGTTAAAACCCGAGATCTTCCGGGGGCTTCGCCTCCTGGACCCCCCTCCACCAGGGGCAAGTACAGATCATTTGCTTCATGATAATGAGATAAAAGAGAACTCTCCGAAGGCATTCAAACATGCTAAAACCCCACAGCTTCCGGGGGCTCCGCCCCTGGACCTCCGCCAGGGACAGTATCATCTGCTTCGAGATAATGAGATATCTGAGAGCTCTCCGAAGGCACTTAAACATGTTAAAACCCGAGATCTTCCGGGGGCTTCGCCTCCTGGACCCCCCTCCACCAGGGGCAAGTATAGATCATTTGCTTCATGATAATGAGATAAAAGAGAGCTCTCCGAAGGCATTCAAACATGCTAAAACCCCACAGCTTCCGGGGGCTCCGCCCCTGGACTTCCTCCAGGGGCAGTATAGTTCATCTGCTTCAAGAAATGAGATACCTGAGAGCTCTCCGAAGACACTCAAACATGCTTAAACCCGAGAGCTTCCGGGGGCTCGGGCTCCGCCCCTGGACCCCCGTAAGGGGCTTTGCCTCGGGATCGCATTAGGGGCCCTATAAGGGGAGCCCCTGGATCTCACCTGTTTTTGCTCATGCTACGAGTTGGGGGCGCCACGTTAACATCTTGCCCCGGGCGCCACATCCACTAGCTACGCCACTGCATCCCCATTTCACGCCTCTCCAGCAGTTACTACGACTCCTGCAGTTGAAGCATAATCCAGTTCTTAAGGTCCTCATTTAGGAAAATGTTTGCCTCAGAAGCTAAATTTGACCCGAATTTTAGTCAAAGTTCCGAAGCATGCAAATTCCAGTTCTTAAGACCCTAATTTAAAAGACGATTTCAGTTCCCAATCCTCAAGTTCGGAAGTCGGGGTACACAATGTGCACATTCAGAAGTTGGGGTACACAATGTGTCCTATCCTATACCCAAAAACGTTTTTATTTATTATTTCAGGTTTATTACCGGTAAAACAAAGTATACATAGCAGCAAACAGCTGAATTGCGTATGATTTTACATTAAAAAGCTTAAACATTTAAATACAATTATAAAGACCATATATAAATTTAAAAAAAAAATCATCACTCATCAGTATAACAAAACATTGCACCTTTAAAATATCGCATACAACGACAAATAGGGAAACAAACACACCCAAAACACACCCATAACACACAAACACCCACACCCACACACACCCACACACGCACACAAACACTTACCATAACATTCCGGGTAACATTCACATACAAATATGTCACCCACTAACACAAACATACAATATCATAATTCTAAACACACCTGCACTGTTAAAAATGTTCCTAATTTTACCAGACTTTACCTTTTAAATTACGGTAAACCCCAATTATTCAATAATCTTCGCGCTTTATTACCTATACCTAACATAAAATTACAATTTGGAAGCAGAAAAATGTAAATAAACAGTGGCTAAAAAATAATACTACACATTTTATACTACCTACAAAAAAGGTAGTATTTATACGCTGACCGTTATTATATTTTCCGTAATATTACGTTCTTTTGTAACTTACTTGTTTTTAATGTAAAAATAAGAACTATGAAAATCGTTTTACCTATAAAATGTGTTAAATAACGTCGTAAGTAACGTCATTAAAAATGCAAAATCTTATTTTCCCTGTCATTTTTAAAAATAGTTTTAAAAAACTCTTTTCCTCCTTATATTTAGTTTAATTTGAAAAAGTAGTACACACACACATATATAATATTTAATTTTAGCATCTGCTATCAGTAAAGTCATGTAGTGTAGTGGATAAGGTTAAGGACTTGTAATCTTAAGGCCCTGGTTCGAATCTATGTAAAGTACATGTATTAAGTTTATTCATATGATGATTAAGTACTTGGTGACATTAAAATGTGTACATTACTATACAAAACAAAGTGTTTAAATCTTTATTTCTTCACGTTTTCCCTTTGTTTACTGCCTTTTTTCCTCAAAATTGTTTGCCTGAAATATAACTTTTTTACAACCACGTGGTAACGTAAATACAACGTTTGTATGATGCCATAGCTACAACGTGAAAATTTGGTCAGAGGATTGTAATAACGTTTTAATTCTTAATATTGTTTAAACAAGTCAAAAGCCAACAATAACGTTGAAGCTGAGATTTTATGCCGTTATTTTACGTTCCCTGCAATGGTTTCGTATTTTTACGGCTCCGGTTATTTTACGTTCTGCATGTAGTGAGTCCCAGCTGCCAGTCAAATACCTGTTTTTTTACAGGTTTATTTTTAACAGTGTGCGCTCACAAACACACAGACACACACACACACACACACCATCACATGCTAACATCTTAATTCACACCCTCAAGATTGCACAGGAAATCGCTATCATCATAACCTTATTATGATTACATCGTACACGAACACACCTAAATATGGCAAGAGAGAAAAGGACTGTGCTAGTTAAAAATTACTTTTGGTTAAGAAGATCAGCCATGAACGGAATTGGGCTGGTCTTATACCTTTTGGTTTTGCACTTGTATCGTTTGACTTTAGGGTTGCGAAGGACAATTGACGATCTATAGTCGGAGGCAGGGAACCAGGTGGAAAACCTTCCAGATGCATGTGTCTTAGTGGCAAATTGTTTGCACAAGTTTTCTCTACGGGTGTGTAAAGATTCCAGTTCTAATGTTGTGAGGGAATCAGGGTAAGATCTGTACTCTCTACCTAAGACAATCTTACAGACACGCCTCTGGATTCCTTTCACCCGTTTCACCTGACTCTGGGTGAGACCGGCGTGCCATAGGGGGCTGCGTACTCCCCAGCTTCCGGGGCTCCCCCCTGGACTTTCTCCAGGGGCAGTATAGTTCATCTGCTTCAAGAAAATGAGATACCTGAGAGCTCTCCGAAGACACTCAAACATTCTTAAACCCGAGAGCTTCCGGGGGCTCCGCCCCCTGGACCCCCGTAAGGGGCTTGCCTCGGGATCGCATTAGGGGCCCTATAAGGGGAGCCCCTGGATCTCACCTGTTTTTGCTCATGCTACGAGCTGGGGGCGCCACGTTAACATCTTGCCCCGGGCGCCACATCCACTAGCTACGCCACTGCATCCCCATTTCACGCATCTCCAGCAGTTACTACGACTCCTGCAGTTGAAGCATAATCCAGTTCTTAAGGTCCTCATTTAGGAAAATGTTTGCCTCAGAAGCTAAATTTGACCCGAATTTTAGTCAAAGTTCCGAAGCATGCAAATTCCAGTTCTTAAGACCCTAATTTAAAAGACGATTTCAGTTCCCAATCCTCAAGTTCGGAAGTCGGGGTACACAATGTGCACATTCAGAAGTTGGGGTACACAATGTGTCCTATCCTATACCCAAAAACGTTTTTATTTATTATTTCAGGTTTATTACCGGTAAAACAAAGTATACATAGCAGCAAACAGCTGAATTGCGTATGATTTTACATTAAAAAGCTTAAACATTTAAATACAATTATAAAGACCATATATAAATTAAAAAAAAATCATCACTCATCAGTATAACAAAACATTGCACCTTTAAAATATCGCATACAACGACAAATAGGGAAACAAACACACCCCACGCATCTCCAGCAGTTACTACGACTCCTGCAGTTGACATGTTGAAGCATAATCCAGTTCTTAAGGTCCTCATTTAGGAAAATGTTTGCCTCAGAAGCTAAATTTGACCCGAATTTTAGTCAAAGTTCCAAAGCATGCAAATTCCAGTTCTTAAGACCCTAATTTAAAAGACGATTTCAGTTCCCAATCCTCAAGTTCGGAAGTCGGGGTACACAATGTGCACATTCAGAAGTTGGGGTACACATTATGTCCTATCCCTATACCCAAAAACGTTTGATTCCTCCGGGCTCTCGCCTTCTCACTCTCTCATAATCTCACTCTTTCGGATATTCTTTTCATTTTGTAATTCCTTTCAGCCCACCCATTTCCAATATACACGAACATGGTCATCCAAATACCTATAAAAATAAACTCTAATGTGACAGCATGTCATGTTTAAGATATCAAATTGGGCTGATTTTTTTCCCATTTTCATATTTTTTTGGATTATAACTTGTCCACAGCAAAAGCAAAATTATTTAAATTATTATCTATTAGTTAGTAATTTGTAAACATTGTCAATTTGATAGGGCAATAAACAGTGGGTCTATAGAGCGAAATCCCTTCAAGCACTATAAGTGGCTATATAATTTAACAATAAAAGGATTAAATGCATTTCACTGTATCCCATAAAACACCAGGCCTATAGCAGCGAAACCCCTTCAGAGCACTGTGACCATATAGTTGAACAATAAAAGGATTAAATGCATTTCACCATATCCCATAAAACAATGCCTAGATGAGGTATTAGGCTGTATACATGTACACATCGTGATGTCACACGCTCTTATTATAGAAATATACTCTACATTTCTAGGATTCTACGTGAGGAAATTTTGACTTTAAAAATTTGCTCCTGAGGAAGAAAAAACTTTCTGGGACCCTAATTATTTACAGTTGACTATCTTTGGAATGTGGATATATATATGTGGAATATGTGGAATGTGGATATATATAAACACACACACACATCTTATGGAAATTGTGAGATTTATAAGCGCTCACTCCTGGGCAGCGCAATTGCCACTGGACGGCGATAACCGGATCAAGATTAAATTAGGGTTTAGCCTTTAAGTTTGTACATCCATGATTTGACAAAGCCCAATGGCCGTGGAAATATGCGTTACCGCTCAGTAAACAACATATTATAGAAAGACATTTCAAAATGTACTGTCAAAGTGGTAGCGGCGACTTTGTGTCCTATAGAAACCAATAGTTAAGCTCAAAATTGGGCTTCATTCTTCCCCGCCCGGTGCCGCGCCTAACCGATTTTTGGTTGGCAACATTGACAGGCAACTCTGGGAGGCATTCACAGCGATCCAGGAATTTTGAAAATGGATGGAAAAGATAACGCCAGATCATGGGTAGTACTAAGTGTAGTGACATTCAGTGTGTTTCTGGAAATAGGAATAATTAAAAGTTTCAGCGTTCTATTACCAGATTTAAAGGAGCAACTACAGACCCAAACGTGGATTGTCGGTTCTTGCATATCAATTATCACCGGATTCGGCTATACCTTTGGTAAGTTGATGAAATACCCCAAACCCAGGTATGAATTCAGTATTCTGCCACCACATATTTCAACATGCAGTTTATTCCGTTGAAGCTGCCGAATTCACAGGGTGGTGGCAGAATACTAAATTCTTTCCCCATGGGGGACTAGACTAATCTCATGGTTCCGTAACGCTAGGGGAATTTGATGAGAAACTGCTAAATGTTAGCGAGTAAAACTATAGCGTTGTATTTAAAATTGAATTAAAACATGGAGGTAGAAATAGATGGAGAGTGAACACGCGTAATCTATTGTACCATGTTGGTTATAATCAATACAGTAGTGAATAGATAGTGTGGTAATCTCCAACTGGGGTTCCCCCTCGCCTCAACAAAAAAGCCCTATGCAGATCTTCAAACAAAAGCACCTCAAAACAGCTGTTCAGTACAATTAGATTATGACCTCGCCCCATTGCAATGTTTGGGTCAGCTTTGGTGAGCGATTTTAACGCAATACACATGGTAATACTTAAGGGAATCTTAAATGGAGTTTAGCATTGCTGTCCCAAGAGCAAAAGTAATGCTTTCCGAAGTACTTCCATTAATATATTAGTACATGTGGAACTGTATTTTTTGTGAAAATTTCATATACAATCTTGCAACCAAGGTTTTTCTAAATCGAATTGTATGAGGATTCCAAAAATCATGGGTGTCATTTTTAAAATGTGTTCTTGGATGAATTCTAGGGGGGGGCAAAGTTTACACTGGTTTATACAGGGGGAAAATATAAAAGGGGGCAAAATGTGTTTTAAAGTATACCATCATGTTCAGTACCTTTCAAGGATTACAGAAAGGTATAGTTTGCCCTACCTGAGAGTTATAGTACAAGAGTTACAAGGAAAAAATTTTTCACGGTTCACAAACCGGGGGGGGGGGAAAATTTTCGATTCATCGGTTTGTTCAAAAAATGGTGCCAAATTGTTCGTCTTACTGTACAGAAGCCGAAAATATAAAGGTCGCATTGTCAATGACGTTTTGATAATAATTAAGAGGACAAATATGGCCGTGGTCACCAGGGTCACTGGGATCTCTAAAAGTCTCACTTTGGAAGGTGAAACACAGAATCTATATACATTTTCTTATTTAGTATGACGCAATGAACGATTTAAAACCAGTTTCAACAAAATCGGACCATTCTATAAATAATGACCTTGAACTTTCTTGAGCCTATTGTACTAAAACAATAGGTCGTAAATACGGCAAACTATACCTTTTTAGAAACCTATGAGCAGCCGAACAGACGGATATAAATTTTAAAACAATTTAAATACTTTTATTGTTTACCCCTGTACAAAATTTGCCCCCTTATAAAACACCCAAGAACACATTTTTTAAAAAATGACACCCATGATTTTTAGATTCTCCATGAAATTCTGTATTGGAAAAACATTGGTGTCAAAATTGTATATGAAAAAAACTAAACCAAAACATCCATTACATTTCCCCGTGTACTATATCGGATAAATATCACAAATGGCCCAACTTGACCCAATAAGAAACGTTATTTAAAGATTATCTTTCGTTTTTTTTATACTAAAAGCTCCCCCATTTCCCCGTAAATATAAATAATAATGTTATGAAAAATTTAAGGTTACAATGTGACAAAGGTGATAAAAGTGATATTTTGCTAAAGAGTGCAATGAAATAATTGCCATGGTTTTTTTTGCGAATCTTCCGGTTACAGGTCATCAAAGGTTAAATTCTGTATAACGAAGGTTAGTTCAAACCTAACCAAAATAATGTTTTCACTTTTGCTAGATTGGTTGTTTTGTCATAAGGGGCAAATAAAGATCGATCACGTGTGTGACTTCCCGAAGAATGGCCCCAAAGTCAATGGTACTCAGCAACCAATATGTAATACATGAATACTGGTGCCATACATTGCTGAAATTACTTAAAAAACTACTGTTTTTGAAATAATTTCAGCCATGCGCCTACAAGTACGCATGACATCTTACGGCATCTAAATCTCCCTTCATTAATGATAGCATTTTGGGTATTTTTGATGAGTATTGTAAATCTTACAAACAACTTGCTTGGTAGCTCCAAGAGAAGATCTCGCGTGTATCCCATGGATCAATCCGTCTCTTTAACAACATTTCATTGTGTGTCGCATCCGGGCCCATTCAAATACATTGTGTCCCTGCTGTAAGTCACATATTTGAGCGCCTGATAAGGACAGTAAATGTGAGTCCTTAGTGATTTAAAGATAGTCCCTTAATTTATTTAAACATACTCTATGTTATTTTGCTCTGTTTTCAACTAAGGACTCACAAAATAAATCATAGTCCCCAGATGAAAATTGGGTTAGTCTTGCAAAAGTTCTTTGAAACCAGCCAGAGATCGATACCTAGAAGATCCTCTCCCTAGCAATGATCACGTGATATCACGTGATATCGCATTCTTGAAAGTCAGCGACCTGCCAATCGCATTGGCTCGTGGGATACACACGGGACCTTCTCTTGGTAGCTCCCTTCATCACCAATGGGCTTATGCTGAATGATTCGAAGACGGATTGTTCATTTTCATTCTAAGCATCGCACTCCTTCCAGTCTACAAGCTATTGTTATCGGTGATGCCAGAATCAACACTGCCGACTCTGCTAAGGATCTTCGTGTTACACTGGATAGGACACTTCAAATGAAAGATCACATTATAGAACATCGCACGCTCTGCGTCTTTTGGAATCTACAAGATTGGACGGATCCGTAGGTATTTAGATCAACCTACCAAGAACTCTACCACAGAACGCTTGGTTCATGCTTTTGTGTCCACTAGATTAGACTGTATAATTCTCTGTTGTGTGGTCTTCCTTTCAGTCATATTGCACCTTACAACGTGTACAGAACTCAACAGCGAGACTTGTCACTTGGACAAACCGATATGATCACATTTCGCATGTTCTGAACATTCTACACTGGCTAAGTTAAAGACCGCATCCGTTTCAAAATCTTACTCATTACCTATAAGACACGAAATGGTATGGTTCCCAAGTACCTCGAGGAACTTATCTCGGATTATAATCCAAGTATTTCTCTTCGCTCATCGTCAAAAGGTCTTCTTAGTGCTGGTCTCCGAGGTACGACTATGTATGGGTACCGTGGGCTTTTGCCATTGCAGCTCCCCGTATCTGGAACAGCCTCCAGGTGGATGTTAGAAATGCACCAACTGTTTCCACTTTTAAAACTAGACTGAAGATATACTTTTTTTTTAATTAGAGTGAGTTAGTTTGGGTGACAAATTTGTTATATGCTGAACCTCTTTCTTTCTTTTTGAAAAATTGAAATGTTAAAAATCAGTAGGTTAGATGTAGGTTACATGTATGTCATTAAAAAAATGTTAGATAAAAACCTGCATTTGTTTGTGTATTTATGTTGTGTGTTTGTGTATTTATGTACAGCGCTTAGATACTATGTTGTACCGCTTTATAAGTGACAATTATTATTATTATTATTAGCTCAGAGCTCATTTACTCGAAAAAGTTATAATATGTTGCACAATTGCAGTATTTTGATCTAAGCACATATTATACACCATCCGATTTTGCACATTCCAACATTTCACCGGCATCCATAGCTCCCCCTCCCCACGGATCAAGTCTGACTATTGCCTGACTGGTCGGATCTGCCTATTAGCGGCAGACCTATGAAAAGAGGCTTATTTTAGGAGTTTAATATACACACCACACACACAAACACACACACACACACACACACACACACATAGGCTAGCCAACATCATACATAATTTGAAAGCTAAATGTCTTCTTTCAGATTAGGCATGATGAGGAATTACCAAATTGGGGGAAATGTGTTTTGGGAGCTATTTTGGTCAAGAACTTCCATTTCTTGTAAAAATGTTATTTTTAAGATATTGGTAATTATCGACATCTGTGAAATACATTCCGTCTGTTGAATTAAGGTTTAGGTCATTGTGCCAAAAAACATCTAAAAACCACAAAATGTACAGTAACTATAGGCAATATACATCCTAAATGTTTATTTTTCTCAAAATCATTCTTATGAAACAATTCGTCCTTTAAACTTTAATTACAAAAGTTATCACCCTACAGAAACTATCCATATGAATCACTGGGAAGCTTATTATGTTGACTTTAGGGTAAGGCATGGCATGGCATGGAGCTGCTAAACTGGGAGAAAGTATGTTTTGAGAGCATTCTGATAAAAAAGACAAAGTTTGGTAAAATTTTTTTTCGTATGTGACATCTATATAACAAGCCCCACCCATGCATGCGAATTTGTGTCACTAGAAAGCTTAATTTGTTAACTCTAAGGTAGGATATGGGCGCAGTGGGTCTTCCCTCGCTTCGCACCAATGTGGTCCCAGGTTCAACCCTCGGTCGGGCCTGCGATTTCATGTGCGTTTGGTTTCCAGTCCTCGCAGGTTTTCTCCGGGTACTCCGGGTTCCTCCTGTTTCTAAAACAGGACTTCCTTCCCTAACGATGATTATAAAGTGAATTGAAATAAAGTATCTTCGTGACACTAAAATGACACAATGGCGTTGATGTGTCGTTAAATACTAATAATACCTCCTCAAATGATGTGGATCGTGTAAATTTGCGAAAGGCGCGTTTTGGGAACCTGTGTGGTGCGCCATAGAGTTACATTTCACAAAATGTTTGAAAGATCATTAAAATCATACCATCATAATTGTTTAGCTGTGCAAAATACTTAATTTGCAAACATTTGGCAAAAAACAAATTTTGGTAAAAAATGATTTTTTCATGATATTCCTCTGAATTGCGTCTAACGAACATGTCCATGCATAGAAACAGGTCATTCTGTTTTTCTATTTTATGAAAAATATAGGCGATGTTAACTGAAAATATGCATTTTTCTTAAGATCAGATTAAACATTGGTTATTTATTAAAATTCACCCTTTAAGCTCGATGAATCTGAAAGTAAGTGATTGATCATACATCGATATTGTCTTTGTCGAGATGCTATATAAAATGGGATAAGAGGTACATTGATACTGGTTTAGTCTATAATAAAGGACCAATCCAATTATTGGGCGTTACTTTTATGCCCGACTTGAACAATACTTATGAGCTTAATTTTATTCCTAAGCTTAAAAAGCTGCAAGATATTTGGTCACAAAGGGATATTACTTTCAGTAATATTTTTTATTAATATTACTTTCAGTCCTGCCAAAGCCACCTGACAAATATTTGAATGAGTTAAATAAAACTCTTTATAAATTTATCTGGTCTGTCAAGCCAGATAAAAGTAGAAGAAAGACTGTCATTGGGGATTACCCGTCGGCGGCTTAAAAATGATTCATATCTCAATATCTTTGGACATAAAATTGCACAGGTTAAGTTAAACGCTTTCTTGATTCCAACAATAGTGGCAAATGAAAGTGCTTTTTGGGGATCTATCTTAAGCCTTTTGGAGGTAATCTTATTTGGCAATGCAACATTCACCCACTTGACAAAAGTATTAAATCAATTTACAATATCTTTATTGCTGAAGTTGTCAATTCGTGGATGAATTTTGTTTACGATTCCCATAGGTGTAATTTTAAGCACCAATTTTATGGAATAATTCCGCAATTAAGATTCAACACAATACTATATTTAGAATAAGGTGGTATGACAGTGGTGTGAAGCATTTTAAAGATATTTTGTCTGGTGAGGGTAGAATTCGGTCATATCGTTATGGTCACGACATACTGTCGAATCTGATTTTTTGGTCAAATTGAGTAAACAGTTGATTCTGATTGCATAGAGGTCAGTGGTCACGACACAGAATTAAACCCTGCATGCATGGTAGATGTTGTTACACAGAGAGAGGAAACAGAGGAAACATAGTTATCATGCTTCCCAGTGTTATATAATAGAGACCTAAATTTTTAATGAAAAAATCTTTCAGAAATAGGGTTTGAGAAAAAGGATAATTTTCTTCCAGTACTACCTATATTAATAGTCCAGTCAAGCTGTGGTTTGACCTGGAAAAAATTGCAACAGAAATACTTTTTGCTGTAATTACCTCCAAAGACCTTCCCAAACAACATATTAAAAATAGAAAAAAATGGAAGCTTGGGAAAAAAATGGTAATTTGCATAAAACCAAAATGGCCGTTTTAAGTCCATATTTTTCAGAATTATTGGTTCTTCCTGCATGATAACTCAAATGTTTATTGTAAAAGTAACCATTATCACATATTATTTCATATGGATATGACAAATGTGAGATGACTTGTATATTTGGCTGACGTTAATAAATATGGCGGACATTTTCTAAGATGGCGGCCATTTCCCGCCAAAATCAAAAGTCACTATTTTTTCAGTAATATATAGGCCTATCACTGTTCATTGCACATATTATTTGGCTTGGATATCCTAAATTTATTACGTTTGTACATTGGAGTAATAATAATGCAAGATGTCTGTGATTTCTAAAGATGCCTGCCATTTTCCGGCCAAAACAAAACCTTAAAGATCCATGGCCTGATCGCTAAGAGCCTCGTCCCCAGAAGCACCAGATTTTACCGGAATGGTCAATATGTTTGGGTATCAGAAGAAAGCTACTATTTTTCATCATTTACTCGTGGAAATCGTAGATCCAAAGGATGAGTGTTTTGGAAGTTAGACAAAAATGTGCGCGCCATTTTGGTCGACCATATTAATATAATCTTAAATACTAAATTTCTAAGAGGCCCGGCCATTTTCCCTCGCCCCGACATAACAAAGTCCCTATTTTTTCAGTATTATAGGCCTATGCAACCAGTTCATGTGCACACATATTATTTGGCTTGGGAATATCCTAAATTTATTACGTTTGTACATTGGAGTAATAATAGCAGATGGTCTGTGATTTCTAAAGATGCCGCCATGTTTTCTCCGGCCAAACAAACCTTAAAGATCCATGGGGGCCTGATCGCTAATAGCCTCTTCCCCAGAAGCACCAGATTTTACCGGAAGTGGTCAACATTTTGGTATCAGAAGAAAGCTACTATTTTTCTCATTTACCCTGTGAAATCTTAGAGCCAAAGGATGATTGGTTTGGAAGTTATGAGCAAAAATGTGCGCCATTTTGGTCGACCAATATTAATATAATTAATATAAATTAATTTCTACTCTATGGGGCTTACAAAATCACGTTTTTAGCTCTTGCATCAAAACGGATTGAAATATCGTCGTGAACTATACAGATGGGGTTTTGGAGTGAAGGCCAATTTATCAAGATGAAACTTCATATCCTTAAATCGGGCCATTACGTCGGTTTGTCATGTAATCCTGATAGCCATTTTAAACTACATTGTTAAGAGAGCCATCTTCACTTCTTCTTGCATATGAGGCAGCAGCTAAATGTGTTGTGAAGTTAGTAAAAGCAGCTCACTCTTGATTGGTTGGGGTTTGAGAAGTCTATATCCACCGGTGGACGAAATGTAGGGCAATAGCTGGCACTCATTGAGAATGTGATCCACAGTCTGTGATGGAGAGCCACATTGGCAGGCTGCAGATGGTCGCAGCCCCATATCCGTGCATATTGCTGTTGAAACGACCGACTCCTGTGCAAAACCTGTTCAAGGTGACCCATTCCTTATGTGGAAGATTGCTACCAGGTAGGAGTTCTGTCATAGGTGTGATAGTGAATTGGTCTGGTCTAGGAGTATCTAGCCTAGTGTTCCATGTCTGTAAGAAGTTGAATGGGGAGCTGAAGAGTTTAGCAGCATGTCAACAGAAAGATCAACGAGAGCGCAGTCTCTGTCTGCCGAGCTGGTGTGATTCTTTGACAGTGAATATGCAGCAGGTGCTTGTCCAACAGAGCCTTATTCACCAGTTTATTTGTATGATGTTCTTTCCAAAGCACTGCAGGTGAAATGCCTGAAAGCACTGGCAGAAACTCGGATGTAGTGGAACAAAGGCAGCCAATAATGGTTCTCATGGTCTCGTTGAGTATTGTGTCCAGCCCCCGGGGGGACACTTCTATTTTGGAGGTGACGCGCATTTAAGGCTGATAAGACCCCCATTTTCAGCATCACTGTCACCCAAACACCCCATGTATTTTGAAAATGTCACCCAAAGACACGATATTTTTTACAATTTAAAAAAATGTCACCCAAAGCCCCCTATTTTGGGGAAAAGTTGTCTCCAGCTCACTCAAAGACCCCTATTTTTTTAGTCCTCTGTCACCGAATGCCCCTGGGTTTCGAAATGCCAGCCTTACATCCATATCCATTCATATGTGATTCTTCCCCCCCCCACCCCCAGGGTCCAGCTTCTTTGTGTGAGAGCTATTGTACCATGCTGGGACGGCATATTCAGCATCACTGTAGACCAGAGCCAGGGTGGTGGGCGTAGAGTGGATGGGCTAGCACCCCATGAAGATCCAACAAGGTGGTACAGGAGGTTAGTCCTCGAAGATACCTAAAGTTGCACATACTGACTCGAGATGCTGCGGATAAGTAAGCTGTTCATCAAGCTTCACTCCCAGATAAGTTGGCGTAGGATTGTATGGCAGAGACGCTCCATTGAGGTTGATTTGAAGCTGGCGATGGGCCTCTTTGTTGTTAAGATTTAAGGAAGTAGCGGTGGACTTGGCTTCAGCTTGAGTCTCCAGGTCTTCAGATATGCTGGAAGCAGGGCCATATCTGAAGTGAAGAAGGGCAAGATCGTCGGCGTAGTCATATTATCTAGACGTTGTTTGAGGTAGATCGCTGATATACATATACAAGTTGAACAGCATGGGAGCCAGTACTGATCCTTGTGGGACTCCGTTCCTCAAACGACGCAGGTCGACTGCTCTGCTCATCACTGGTCTTAAGAACAAAGGTACGGTTTGAAAACATTATTCAAGAATTAGGCCCTTCAGAGTGATTACTTCGAAGGAGGCCGGTTTATTTAAATATTTTAACTTTTTAAAAATGTTTGACTCCAATTTATCGTGTGTATGTAATAACGGTTTAATGTTTTTAGAACAACGAATAAGATATAACACATTGATTTAAGTTGTTGAAAACTTAATCTCAACTCAACTCACTGAGAGACGATCTGGCCCCTTCTGGAGCCACTCGCCGAATCCCATATACTGACTAACAGGAAAGATTTCGCCGTTGGCACGAGCACTTCCATCAGATCGTAAAAACGCACAAAGATATTGAGAGAGCTTTGAAAAGCATTGTAAGGCAGGTGTCATCTTGGGGGACCTTACTGCAGCATGAAACACATGTGGCACCAGGGCTTTGACACTCAAGCTTCCAGGACAAGCACGGGACCATAAACTTGTACAACTTCATATGTAATATGCTGCAAACGTACCTTTGTTTTAAGAACAGTGTGAGCAGAGCAGCAGGGACCTGCGTCGTTTGAGGAAACGAGTCCCACAAGGAGCAGTACTTTGGCCCATGCTGTTCAACTTGTATATGTCTCATCAGCGATCTACCTCAAACAAATCTAGACAATATGGCTACGTCAATGATCTTGCCCTTCTTCACTTCGATTGCTCATTCCAGCCATTCTGAAACTGGAGACTCAAAGCGAAGCCAAGTCCACGCTACTCTTAAATCTTAACAACAAAAGGGCCCATCGCCAGCTTCAAATCAACCTCAATGGAGCGTCTCTGCCAAACAATCCTACGCCAACTTATCTGGCGAGTGAAGCTTGATGAACCGGCTTACTTGTCGACAGCACCTCAAGTCAGTATGTGCAACTTAATTTAGGTATCTTCGAGGACTAACCTCTGTACCACCTTGTTGGATATTATGGGGTGCTAGCCAATCCAATCTAAGCCACCACCCCTGGCTTGGTCTACAGTGATGATGAATGTGCAGTCCCAGCATGGGATCCAAAGCTCTCACACAAAGAAGCTGGGGCCCTGGGGGTGGGGGGGGGGAAATCAAATATGAAGAATGGATATGGATATAAGGCTGGCATTCGAAACCCAGGGGCATTCGGCTGACAGAGACTAAAAAAATAGGGGTCTTTGCGTGATTGGAGACCCACTTTTCCCCAAAATAGGGGGCTTTGGGTGACAGTTTTTAAAATTGGTAAAAAATATGTGTCCTTTGGGTGCATTTTCAAATACTGGGGGTTTGGGTACAGTGGATGCTGAAAATGGGGGTCTATTCAGCCTTACATACGCGTTCACCTCCAAATAAGAAGTGTCCCCCCCCGGGGGGTGGACACAATACTCAACGAGACCATGAGAACCATTTACTGGCTGATCTTTGTTCCAATACATCCGAGTTTTCTGAAAAGTGCTTTCAGTGCATTTCACTTGCAGTGCTTGGGAAAGAACATCATAAAATAACGGGTGAATAAGCTCTGTTGGACAAGCACCTGCTGCATATTCACTGTCAAAGAAATCCACAGCTCGGCAGAAAGGAGAATGCGTTCTCGTTGATCTTTATGTTGACATGCTGCTAAACTCTTAGCTCCCCATTTCAACTTCTTACAGACATGGAAACACTAGGCTAGATAATCACTAGACCAGACCAATTCACTTATCACAAACTATGACAGAACTCCTACCTGGTAGAATCTTCCACATAAGGAATTGGTCACCTTGAACAGGTTTTGCACAAGGAGTCGGGTCGTTTCAACAGCAATATGACACGGAGATGGGGCTGCGACCATCTCCAGCCTGCCAATGTGGCTCTCCATAATACAGACTGTGGATCACATTCTCAATGAGTGCCAGCTAGTGCCCTACATTCGTCCACCGGGGGATATAGACTTCTCAAACCTTAACCAATCAAGAGTGAGCTGTTTTTACTAACTTCACAACACATTTAGCTGCGCCCTCATATGCAAGACGAAGTGAAGATGGCTCTCCTTAACAATGTAGTTTAAAATGGCTATCAGGGATACATGACAAACCGACGTAATGGCCCGATTTAAGGATATGAAGCCTTCATCTTGATAGATTGCCGCACTCCAAAACCTCCATATGATTAGTTCCGACGATATTTCAATACCGTTTTGATGCAAGAGCTAAAAACGTGATTTTGTAAGCCCATGAGTAGAAAGTAATTTCTTATTAAATTATATTAAAGTGGTCGACCAAAAAAGGGCGCACATTTTTTGACTCATAAATTCCCAACCAATCTCCTTTGGCTCTAAGATTTCACAGGGTAAATGAGAAAAATCGTAGCTTTCTTCTGATACCAAAATGTTGACCACTTCCGGTAAATCTGGTGCTTCTGGGGAAGAGGCTATTAGCGATCAGGCCATGGATCTTTAAGGTTTTGTTTTGGCCGGAAAATGGCAGGCATCTTTAGAAATCACAGACATCTTGCATTATTATTACTCCAATGTACAAACGTAATAAATTTAGGCATCCAAGCCAAATAAGAGTGCAATGAACAGTGATAGGCCTATATATTACTGAAAAATAGTGACTTTTGATTTTGGGCGGGAAAAATGGCCGCCATTCTTAGAAACCGGCCGCCATATTTGACGTTCAGCCAAATATACAAGTCATCTCACATTTGTCATATCCATATGAAATACTCTGTGATAATGGTTACTTTTACAATAAACATTGAGTTATCATGCAGGAAGAACCAGTAATTCTGAAAAATATGGACTTAAAACGGCCATTTTGGTTTTATGCAATACATTTTTTCCCAAGCTTCCATTTTTTCTATTTTTAATATGTTGTTTGGGAAGGTCTTTGGAGGTAATACAGCATTTCTGTTGCCAATTTTTCCAGGTCAAACCACAAGCTTGAAGGGGGGACTATACTATAGGGTGTAATTTCATGGGCTAATGACCATTTGGTCTAATGTCCATCTGGTCTCATCCCTTTGGCCCTAATATTTGAATCAAGTTTAAAATGATCTTCTATTTTGGGTTTAATTTTAATATCCACAGGGATATTAGACCAAAATGGGTATTATTCGAACAAGTAGATATAGACTAGGTGGCCATTAGACCAGGTGGATAATAGACCAAAATGGAAATTATGTGACCAAATGGTTCTTAGACCAATGGAGATTAGACTAGATGGAGATTAGACCAGTTGGATATTAGACCAAATGGAAATTAGCTAGTGGGTTATTGGCCAATTGGAATTAGACCAATTCGGTTAAGGACGATATGCATATTAGACGATTATGCGTTTAAACCAGATGAATATGAGACTTTGTGGTTGGTTATTAGACCAACTGGTAGTAGACAACATGGGCATTAGATTAGATGGGCTTTAGGGACCAAAATGGATATTAGACATTTCTGGTTGTTAGATAAATCGGATGTTAGACTAAATGGTTATTAGACCTAATATGGGTGAGACAAATTGAAGTTAGACCAAATGGCGATTAGACCACCTGGATTAAACAACTTGCAAGAAACACAAGTTTGATCAAGAATAGATTCAAAAAAGTGGCTTTTGACTACCAAGACACCCAGCCATTGTACAAGAGGAAAGGCTACAAATAATCACAATTTAGAGTCATCGCCTCAAAATACATATATTTCTTTTACATCCAAATCTATAAGGAAAGCATAACCATTTTTTTGAAAGTACGCAATGTGAACCCATTCACGGATATTGTTGAACTATAAACGTCAGCATGCCTGTAGAATAATTTTTTAACAGGTGCTAGCTACAATTATGTTAACATTTGAATAAAAACATTCATGTTAAAATTAAGTGTACAAGTACCAACTCTAAATGTAGAAGAGTAGAATCACATTCCTGGATTATGTACAGTGGTTACCCATTGCAATGGAGTAGATCGTCACTTGGCATTTCAAACTGTTAATCGTTCCTTTGAGTTAAAAATATTATTTCAGTATTCACTAATATTATTGTTTTACTCTTATACAACATAGAAAAATAAAAGAAAATCATTATACATGATCCAATTAAATCATTAGGGACTACAGCTATAATAATTGATTGATGATTAGATTATACATTTCCATTTTTCATCATGAAATCAATCTACAAGCGACCCATGCAATGTCTTAACATATGTTGCACCAATAATATACTTGGTGGGCCAAATAATTAAAGGAAATATGGCATGATTCTGAATATTTTGGAAAATTGGATGGATGGGAAAGCTTAAGTAACGTTAGATTACATATAAATCAAAATAAGTTGAAATTGTCCATATTGTTGCAGTATTTTGCCCTTTAATTTCCCGCCCCCAATGCTTACTCGAAAACGATTCGACAAATCCAAATCGAAGGAACATGGTGACGTCCAAAGTGATGACCATCATAATGTTACGTCGTTGTGACCATCATATCGCAGTGTTGCCACTTCCCTATAACTGCGATCGATGTGATTTATATCAATAATAATTAAAAAACAACACAAATGAAACAAAATATGCATTCTGAACTTTATTTTCAAATTGTATTATTCCTTCATAATCATCAAGTATGACAGTGGAAGCAATAACAATTAGAGTCAACACGATGTTTGGTCATCACTTGACGTCACGAGGAGAGCAAAATTGGGCGATTTTGTCAATGAAGCCGTGGCGAAAAATCCGCCCGTTTTCTTATTATGTCAAAAAAGCAATAAATTTACAACGGCCTATATTTTGTTAATCTTAAATCAAAATTGTATTATTTTTCGGGAATTCGTGATGTAGTGTACATATATTTTATGAATGTAAGTCCAACTCAGCTGACAAAAATCTTGACATATTTCCTTGGTAACTGGGTGCGGCCCAATAATTGACACTGGGTGGCCAAATAATTATGGGTGGACAAAATGATTAACTGGGTGGACAAAAAATTAACTGGGGGGGCCAAATAATCTAACGGGTGGACCAAATAATAAGGGTGGACCAAATAATTAAACTGGTGGACCAAATAATTAACTGGGCTGGACCAAATAATGAAACTGGGGTGAGACCAAATAATGGAAGGGTGGGCCAAATAATTAATGGTGGACCAAATAATTAACTGGGTGGGCCAAAAATTAACTGGTGGGCCAAATAATTAACTGGGAGGACCAAAATAATTAACTGGGTGGAACAAATTATTTACTGGGTGGACCAAATATTAACTGGGTGGGCCAAAAACTAACTGTGGTGGACCACATTAATTAACTGGGTGAACCAAATAATTAAAACAGGGTGGACCAAATAATTACCTGGTGTGGGCCATGTGGGCCAATGGGTAGACTGAATTTACTGGGTGGGGGGACATGACCAATCCGGGGACCCTCAGCTTTCTATGTTATTTACTCCCTGTAACAATAGCAGCTATGCAACATCTCACGTTTTCTTTATTTAAATCATAAATGATAAGCGAAATGGAGGCCATGCTGCTAAAGGCTGTAGTCTATGTATTACATCCGATTTTCATTAAATGTTTTTTCTTATGAAAATGATTTACTACAACCATAAGGTGGTGGCGATAACATGGTTAAGTGCTAAAGATGGAGACCAGAACAGATACGAAGCGGGCCGTCCACGCGGTAAAAATTTCGGAAACATTTAGTACAGGGAAAATCGCCATAGCGCAAAGTGGTGTATCGTTGTTTGTTTTGAACAACTCAAAGAATTCGTTGGGTTAAATAGAGGAGTTTGTAAACCTGAACATCTGACACAACTTTTCATGTCATCTTTATGAATCGGAACCACAGCACCGATTTCGTTACGGTTTCCGAATTCATTAGTGTCAGAAAAAAAGGTGTCAGCTACTGAAACTCCCCTAAATAGACACGGAATAAAGGGTGAATCTGAGGTTGCGTTGCAAGAGTAAACTGAATCGCGTGCATATAGACCAGTTAACAGCAATGTTTTAACATGTTAGGCCTGGTATCTTGAAACGGGTCGGCCTGACTGTTACACAGTGGGAAATTGTATCTGTTGGTTTTAATTACTATGGGCCATAACGATTCGCAGGAATGGATTCGCAGGCAACGAAAGAAAGAAAGACAGTGCATTAGCGATAGAAAACGTTGCAGTGACAAACACCCCTTTTTGCAAAAAAAAAGTTTGTTGAATACCAGTTAATACATAAGGATTTCAATCAGTAGGTTCAAGACCGGATGGTTATGCCTCACGGTTCAAATTCACCAAACCAAAGTGGACAGACAACATCTACAGAAAGAATAGGTACCGGTGCATTCCAAGTCTTGATCTACAAATGGTTTATTTAAAAGCAAAGAATCCCTTACAAAAAGTGTCACATTGTGGGATACAACATTTTTGTGGCAGACTTAAAATCCTTCACTTGGGGACTAGTGGGATTACTGCCATATAAAGGCAACTAAAGTCCTACTTGCTTTTTTGTTAAAGATGAATGAACTGGGGATTAGATATTGGACTGCTCTGGAAGAGATGAGGAATAAGTCACTGCAACTTGTTTCTGGGTTTTGTAAAAGTGGGTCACATTATGTCTAAATTTTTTAATGTCATTGTTGTCACTTTAATCTTGGGTCTGTAGCAGTTTAGGCGTTCCACAGAGGCCACTTGAACAGAACACTTCGAGGGAATAGGTCGCCCAAGATTGGTTCTAGATAGATTCGAGAGGCCAACAAACGTTACGTCATCTTTAAAATTTCAACATATTAAAAAAAAAAAAAAAAAAAAAAAAAATAGAGTACAAACAATAGAAAGCAATGGCCTGCATCGCTTCTTCCACATACTGGTGAGGTGCCCGCTTTGCATATACCTAATTCGCGATAGTGATACAAATTGATGTATGTGTTCGAGGTGGCCAGGTTGTAATAATAGTGCACCCGGATTCATTGTGCTCAGATAATCACTCGCTTAGTGCTAGGCGGCGCTTAGGTGAAAAGAGTATTCATTGAGGCGGTTTATTAAATCAAGACGACTGAAGTGTCATTTCATTCGTTGTGTGGCCTGGGTAGGACCAAAAATTTAACCACCCAATAGCACCAACATCCAAAAACATATATGGCCGGATGTTTGGATAGAGATGGCCATTATGTGTGTATACAAGCACCAAACTAATAATTATCCGTGCAATATTCAATGTCAGCGCCCGCACGGACGACTGGTTTTTTGAATGGGCTTCCCCCCTGATGTCGCCCGTTATAAAAAAAAAAATAAGATTATAAAAAGATGGTATTAATTAAAGAATGTTAGAACGCACTCCGTCTCTGAAAAAAAAAAAAGGTCGTGACCAAATTCCATCTTAACATTGTGAGGTGTTGTTAATTACAGGTGCCTCAGCGGGTGCATTATTAGGACATGCGATAAGCCTTCGAGTGTTGAGTGGGCATCATTGCATGTGGTTTTATACAAGGGGGCAGTGGGTTGATCATTTGCGATTGTGCACAAGTCCTTCCACGCTATTCCTTGGATTGATACTTACAGGTACGGTTATGTGAAATGAAACCTTAAAACAGCCAACTTTGACAATTTCAATCGGTTCTTCTTCGCTGCGTCTATTCGAGCGAGACATTGAATGGCATAAAAGGGAGTTCCGTAACATGACCCATCGACACACTTTTTTCGGACACACTTCTAAATTCGGAAACCTGAACGGCATAAACATGGCTTTTATTCGTGAAGGGTTTCGAATCATAGTGTCAGAGAAAAAAGTGTTTCAGAGGGGTCAGGTTACGACGGAAAAACTCCCGTTATTAACAAAGCAAACTTTGGCCACTAGGTTATAAAAATATGTTCGTTTGAACGGATCATGTCTGAATTAGAACAATTTTTTCTTCAAGTTGTGTGTGCTCTATAGGCCTTGGTTGCGTGTTCGCAACGGCTAATAGGTAAGATCGGGGATTACGATTCCAGTCACTTCAGGCCAGCTGACATGCGTGTGACACCCTAAATTTTGTACTACCGGTTTCATCCACATTCATACACTGTTTTGTTGATAGCTTTTGTTCGGTGTATGTTAGTGCTGCTTTTCCTATTCGAACCAGGCAAGGAAGATCAGATGAGGCCATATTGCAGCTCAGTCAGAGCAGCGACGAAGCCGACATCCAAGCCCTTTTGCTTAATTTCACCAATCTTGGTCAGAAAGAAAAAAATAAGCGGAGGTCAAACGATGTCCTTTTTTTAGGGGGAAAAAATTGCAAGAGAAGGCGGCTTCTTCCTTATCTAAGAAGATTGATAGTTCTAAAGCAAAGGGAGAAGAGAGGGGAATCAGCACCAGTTGATTAATCAGCAACTGTCAGCTAAGTGTTTTTGTTTTTATTTTTCCTCGTTAAATTGTGCCCAGATTTTGGGTATTTGTTCGTTTTTCTACACCTTATTGAACCTCAGAGCGTTTGCGTGTGCGGTTCATTGTATGTCGTTGCCGAAAACATGGCTCTGACCGCATATGCTGTGTCCGAAGGTGTTTTTGTTATGCGTTTTATAAGGACTAGTAAACTATAGTTAGGGCCAAGAAATAAAAATATGTTCGTTTGAACGGATCATGTTTAATAGAACATCTTGTTTATTCACCTGGTGTGTGGCTCTTATCAGGGCCTCCACCACCATTGGTGCGTGTTACGCAACGGCTATTAGGTTAGACGGGGAACGATCCCGTCACTTCAGGCCAGCTCGGCATGCGTGTGACACACCTAAATTTTGTGGTTGTTATTTCCTGTTGCATATGTTATGGCGGGTTGTGGGTCCTGACATCTTTGGCTGATTCGCTATAATGTAATTCTTTTGTTCCATTTGTTGTGGTGTATGTAGATCGGTTAAAAGACGGAGGTTGGGTAATGCATTGGAGCATTTGCAGATGGGATCTGCAGCGCAGGTCAGCATACAGAGGCCTTGGATCGTATCGACAGACGGTCAAAAGTTAATTCGTCTTGCTGATACCAGGTCTATGGTTGGGCGACGGGTCAAGTGAATACGAATCACACGAGCTAGCGGATGATGAAGGATGATGATGCCGCTCGTAAAGTCAAGCCGAAGAGGACAGCTTCGGCTAGTCAGCAGTCATCCCAAGAGGTTTAAGCGTGATCAACCTTTGATGTTCCGAGTACTAGCGGGAGTTTTCGTGCCCAAAGCTACTTCACACTAAGCAGAGGTCAGAATTGGAGGAGCGGGGGTTGCTTCATATGTGGCAGTTTAGCCATTGGAAAGCCAGCTGCCCCATCAGTCGTGGTAAAGCAGCGTCAACTACGCCCAGTTCAGCCTCCTAGTCGATCCAATACTAGAGTTAAGTGGGTTTCTGATGTTATCTTTACAGTTGGATTTGGAAAAGATACGGCCAAGTCAATGTACCCTGTCGCAGGTTTAGCTTGTGAGCTACAGGACGTGGTATTAACGCCTGAGTATCGTATCTACTGTTAACTGTTATGCTGGAGCATTTAACAGATTGAGTCGGGGGGCAACGTACTTATAAAAGAGTGTATTCTGCAGATCCGTTGCTCGTTGCCATATATTTGGACATTTAAGTCATTCAGCCAATTCACCAGCTCCAATTATCAGGCAGTGTCGCTATTCATGTCACTAAAATGGCTGTGGTCATGATCCCACGACTGCCTAGTGTTGTCTCATTTAAATAGCAGTATTAAGCGTACAATGGCAAAAACCAAGTGGTGAAAAAAGAACCTACACCTGATATAATTAAGAACCTTGTTTCATCACTTATCCAACCTGGTGGGCTCTGCACATAAACTTAATGAAACATCAGAACTGTCGCCATGTGTTTTATTGCTTATTCCGGATTTTTACGTTTTGAACGATTCACATATCAAAAATGGGACCAATTAACATAACTCGAGGGATGGAAATTTTTGTATCCTTCCAGCAAGATGATTGTTTATAGAGAAGGCAGACCACAGAACAGTTGTTAATTTAATATTCAAGTAGAAATCACGTTTCAGCCAATCTTTTCTTTTTTAAAAATTATATTGATTAGTTCAGGTCCCTTCAAAACGCTTCGTGTATTTTTGCGGGATGTCCAAGACTAAGAATGGGTACAAACTTAGGGAAGGTAGTCCAGCCTGTTCTTATACAGTGTGCGTGAAGTTATTTTGGATGCTTTGCGTCCAGAGTAGGGGCCGTTTCCAATGTTTGGGTCACAGCTTTAAGATCGGAGGTGCATCTGCAGCAGCTAATGCTTGAATTAATAACCGTCTATGAAAAGACATTGGTAGGTGGAAAACAGAAGTAGCAAAAGATGGCTAATATCAAAGATAGCCAGAATAGTCTGTTTCGTTTCGAAGGCCCTGGGTCTTTGAGGTGGTAATTGTTAAGGAACGTGATGCATGGTTCAGAGGAAATTCCTAGTGATGATGTTAAGCTCATTGTTGCGGCCTTAGGGTTCTTAAGGGGTTGTGCTTTCTTTTGGTTCTATTTTCAAAATATTGTGGCAAAATTTTTGCTTATAATGGGACATATGCTGTAATGACTACCTATGCTTGGAGTATTTGTAGTATGCTGGCGATCTTTCAGGGGGGTTAGTAAGTAGAACATACTTAAAATTGAGGGTGGCGGAATTTGAACTAGTGGTGCGACAAGAGTTATAAACGAATTGTGCAGACCTACGTTTTCTCATCTTTCCACGCTGTCAGGGGGAGTTTTCGTAGCACGCTTATAACACGTTAAATTCTGTTTTTCGTAGGGGTTTAGGCTGTCCTATTGTAGTTAGTTATCGCTTGTGTCAATGAGGTGTATTCTTTTTATGGGATTTTTCACCGTCCTGCTCCTATGGTCGTTGCCGAAATACACTGGCTCTGACCGCATATGCTGTGTCCGAATGGTTTGTTTTTGTTAGAGTGTTATAGGCCTATAACTATAGTTAGGGAAGAATGTCACTAATGGTCGTAAAATATATTTTACGACACTTGCGGTAAAATAATAATTTGCCATTTTCACCGTAAAATAACGGTAATATCCGTGAAGGAATTGCAGTCCACTTCTATTTGGGATTTCCCCAAAACAATTGGAAAAAAAACAATGGTGTTAATAATACTGTGAAATTCTTCAAAAATAATCTATTAAAAGTCTACAGCAAAGTTCAACCTAGGGAACATTAGAAATAGGGAGAACGTTTGAACAGGGGTAAAATTACACTGGTTCGAAT
>JAMKCH010017531.1:0-37765 GCA_023653785.1 Ophioderma brevispina | reverse complement strand
CGTGGAGAGTCGAGCATCATTTTTCTCCATGATTTGTCCTTTTTGTGAGGTTAATGAACACATTTAGCGGGAGGGCCCCTTCGGAAAAAAATGAAAATGCTTGGATTGCTGTAAAAGAAAAAAAATAGTGTTTCGGCTTGTTACAAGGATTAAAAAAGTGTATACAGACTTGCCCCCCCCCCAAAAAAAAAAGGGTCTACCATGCCAGCAACTTAATGCTAAAGACCTATACAAACAAATATGCCAAAACAAACTCCCAATTGTGTCCACACTTATCCCTGAATTAACGGTTATTGAAAAAGATAAACCCACCTGGGCCAACCCACTTGCAAGATCCCGATTGCACTATTGTTAGTACATTGAATAAGAATGCCTTACAATACAAAGAGCATTTATCTTGCCATGACGTGTCCGATGCAGCACTTCCACACGATAAAGTTTTCATAAAACCATAGGATTAAAAGTAAAACATTAGGCACTCCTGGCCCTTGAACTTTGAGATGAAGAAATTTGAGTAAATTTACTAAGGATGACCATAGCCTCAGCCATGGGAGGCGTCCTCTAAACCTCTTTCAACTTGATTTTTGCAAGTGTGCATGATTCAACTATTTCTTTATAAAAGTATAAAATTCCTCTATACTCGATTCATTTGTTATGTGACCCCGTACCATTCTGCGGAGTGCAAAAATCATGAGGCCTCTCGGGGACTTCTGTTAACATGTTTTGTGAACAATGTTTAATGCCTGAATACCCTATTATAGTGCGTGTCCATACATGAATGAAATTGTTTATAGTGGCAGGGTGAGGGAGTTAACATGACCGGAGTGTCCTCCAAGATAATCCGGTGTGGCACTGATTTTAATTCTTTCATTTTTCTCGGTAAGCCCCTCTCCGACTTATTGGAATAGGTCCAAAACATCCTGGGGACGAACGTAAGCATGCCGAATCGTCTATACCACAGAACGACTATTTTTTTGTGCATTTTAAGCTGCCTAACCTGGCTGTGTAGAACTATTTTATTTGGCACTGACTGTTCCCTAGACTGTGTAGGCCAACAATGCACTCTGTATTAACCAACCCAGGTCATTGTGCCCTGCTCACTTAGGTCTTCAAACACACAACCCAACTTTTAGCAAACCCATATTTAGTGCACATTCCTACTGGTCGGATTTTAACTATAACTTGGATACCTTGACCCATTTTGGAAAACAACCTACCTCCCGTACTAGCGTAGAGTTATATATAAATATAAGGCAACATAGAAATTTCTAAACCTTTAACACAACTTTTGTTCATAGTTTTTAATGCTTCCTGTGCAAACCCTACTAAAAGCCTGCAGTCGAGTTCGCACCACACTCGTAGTAATTTCGGTAATACTCCCCATACCAAGCCTATAAATATTTGGCAACTCACCCTTCGATTAACCAATCAATTGATCAGTAACACTTCTGCTTTCTCTCCAAGTCCTTCTCAGAACACATCACAACAACTTCGTGCCGCTTTCCCACGATTTTTCATCTCCAGACCACCATGCAGGCATTAGAATTGTCATAAGTGCCGCCGTAATCATGGTAAAACGATGCGGTTTGTACTTCTCCTTGGTGGTTTGGTCTAATTTAGCAATAGCACGAAAATAGCAGGAGGGCAAGAAAAGAGGTTCAAAATGAAGAACTTTCTCACAACTCCACGACTCGCACTTCCAAATGTTCCCTTGTCTCTGTCCCATCATGAAAAATAACGGCTCAAATATACTTGAAACCCAGTAAACATGCCGCTGATTCCAGAAATATTCGCAAAATCCTCTCGATGCAACATACTGAAGCTTCGTTCCCGAGGCTTCGACAACGTTTCGCAGGCTGGGTCGCAGGTTCCCTTACGAAAATGCATATATGCAAGCATGCAGCAAGCTTGCAGCATGCTTGCACAACAAGCTTGCTGCATGCTTGCCGCATGCTTGCAGCAAGCAAATTTAAAGCTTTATGCAAATAGTATTTGGAACATTACGAGCATGCGCAAACTTGCAAGATTACGTGTGGGTGTTTGCGGGATTGCGCGCAGGGTGCCTGCAAGATTACGTGCTGGGTGCTTGCAGGACTGCGCGCAGGGTGCTTGCAGGATTGCGCGCAGGGTGCTTGCAGGATTAGGCGCAGTGTGCTTGCGGTTACTCAGGCTTGCGCAAGCTTGTGCAGGCTAGTATTTGGAACATTACGCGCATGCGCACGCTTGCAAATGGTGCAAGCATGCGCACGCTTGCAAATGGTGCAAGCATGCGCACGCTTGCAAATGGTGCAAGCATGCGACAAGCTTGCTGCAAGCTAGTACAATTTTGAGTATTACGAGCATGCGCAGGCTTGCAGTACAGCATGCAAGTTGCTTGCAGCAAGCGTGCAGGGTGCATGCAATGTAGTGTGCGCAGTTGCTTGCGGTACAGGGCGTCGCTCTGGAACCCTTCCCTACGGAAAGTCGGAAACCAATTTGGAATTGGTTGTATAGAATTTATACCGTGTGAATTGTGAAGGGTTATAAGATAACAAAATGAGCAATACAAAATAAATTTTAGTATTTGGGTGGTAAATTAGGTGTATTGTTTTCAAAACAGACATCAATTGTCTTTTAAGGCGGTTGAGAGTGATCGCTCCCCTACAGCTCTCCGTAAGTGCATTTGATCAAGTGCGTTGCGTGCTATTGGTGAAAAGAAGCGCGTTTAACCCAAACCCGTCCGAGAGTCATTGAAAAGCTATCAAGTTGCTATATTGATTATAATGTCAAGATGTCAAGAACTATTTATTTTACCAGCAATGATTTCTATTGCATCTCGGCTGCTTTCCTGTCAGAACACCCACTGCTTCCCGCACTGCTTCCGATTGCCTTTCGGCCGCTTTGCCCTGAGATCGCAAAAAATCAATTGCTTTCCATTGCCTTTGAGACGTCCAAGCATCATAACACGAAGTTCTGGTTGGCATCTTGTATCCCACCATGCACTACCTTCCCGATGTTCTGCAGGGTTTTCTGTAGAGCATACATTCCTGCCTATTGCATGTGAGACTAAAAGCTTTTTCTGCCATTTTCCCAGCGGCTCAAAGGCAATGAAAAGCAATGATTGATTCTCACTGCACCTTGGACGTCAGGAGACACTTGAGTTGCCTTCTATTGACTCTCGGCCATTTTAGGGTGGGTGGGGGGAAATCCCGGTGACGTGTTAGGGTTAAGTCTGACAAATGACAAAAAATCTTATTTCGCAAGTCCTAAAAGAATATGGGCTGAGCTGCACTCATCGGCAAAAAAAGTCATGCCGATTATTGATGGCTAGGGCATTTACCTCACAGGAGACCCACTGCTGGCAAGTCCCAGCTGGATAATCTGTCCAGGCCCGATTTTCTCCTTTTAGCAGGGAGTTTATTTTCTCCTTTTCCTGTTGCTATCGTGTGAGCTGCAATTTACGACATATGCGTCTGTTTGGATCGTAACATGCATCCATGATTGATTTAAAATTAGTTGTTTTCAACTTGTTCAACTTGTTGCTACATGTATGATGAGGCGTGAATGGCGTGCGTACGGTTGTGACTTGGACACGAAATTGAGAGAAAGTAATAGAGTATACCCGAAATCAGGTTGCAGATAACTGCCAGCTGTGCATTTTTCCCTCAAAAGGCCAAAAAAAAAAAATACAAGGGATGAATAGTAATCAACCGCCACATCCTTCAACATACAGTTTATTCCGTTGAGGCTGCCAAATTCATAGGGTGGTGGCACAATACAAATAATTCTTTAAGCTCTGTATCCCAAAATCCAATCCAATCATATAATTACTCCTCAGGAGATCACCAAAAATGGATTGCTGATAAGTGGCAGCTGGGGTTAAAATGTGCCCGTGTTGTACTGCATTTTGCTATTCAAAACGCACACCATGTGGTACGGCGTTTCGCTATCCGAAATGTACATTCTCACATGACGACTAGCTGTCACGTTGCATATTATTATGCTCTTTGCATTCAAAGGTCATTTTTCTCACCGAGTGTAGCTAGAGCTGTCCTTTCTGTATTTTCACCCATTTGCATTGAAAATTTGTAAATGTTACCGTACCTTGATGATTTTTTTTTTAAATGGAGAATTGATAAATTGATTTTGCATGGGAACCGTACTCTTCACGATGATTGAAACTGATATGTTTCGAAGAACGAGGCGGAGTCCCAATTTTTGAATGGGCAGGCGTTAGGTGTTATGGCTCCGTCATTTTTTTAAAAGTTTCTAACTGAATTGGCAGTACATACAGCTGCATGCACTAGCTAGCTATTGCTAGCGCCATAAAAATATTGCCATACTGGAGTATACAGCCAATCATGTGACAATGTCATGCGGCATGGCTGATATTGCATGTACCACGCGTAGAAAATAGAAAATCAACAAATGCCATCATTTAAAAAATAAATTCTGTACTATTTCCATGTCTACAGCCCCAGCCAGTCATACCAGTGCAGTCCTACTTTACTTTGGCTATAGTATCACCTACTAGTACTAGAAAGAATTTTGTATTATTGTGCCACCACCCCTATGAATTCGCAGCCTCAACATGCTCAACGGATTAAAACAGCATCGGTGTTTGATCATGCATGCATGTGAAGACGTGGTGGCAGCTCGAATACTGAATCATAGGTTATACAGTATCAATTACGATAGCTTTGGAATGAAAATATCCATGGCAAAAAATACTATACTGTGGTGTTATTTATATTAGCCACATGCATGTCATCATGAGTTTGATTCTGAGACTGGACCTCGATCCTTAGACCCGACAATTGCGAATTTGGGAATTTGTGCTGTAGTAACCTGTGTCCATTACTTCTCTAACATGTTCACACTTAAAATCCTTCAAATCCTTTGTCTTGTTCATGATACATACTACATGAACAACTTTTCAGCTTCGATCATTTTCAGTGCCACTTTCTGCAATCACTCCAAAATCATCAACCGTCATTCAAATTAAACCAAGACTGTCCTGATTGGCTAAATCACCAAATAACGCTAGCAAGTAAGTGCTCTTAACACAGTGTATATGGACCCTACCATCATACGATAGCTGATTGAAAATACACGGCTGGAAAGGACTTGGTAGCAGGCAGCTCGTAGTTAATCACATAGGAGAAGCTTGTATGAAAATAGGGAATACGTGAATGTTTCCAGCTCACTTTTTTGTGCCTTGAATTTCCTCGAATTTGCTTGTGGATGTGAGCATTGTTCATCTATTAAGTAGTCAGTAACAGCTTGTACAACACATACCATCTAAGTTGTAGTCAACTTCAGGTTCAAGCTTTATTTTGCTCCTCATGCTCCCTGCAGCCTCAGTAAACTAGATTGGACTAGGCCAATGCTTAATCGACAATATGAAGCATTTAATCACCTAGGCCATTTACAAAGTATATGTTTTTAAGAAACTGAAAGTATTTTACAAGAGACTAATTAATAATTGTATTTATATAAATAATTGAATACTATGAATTCATTTATGACCTTTCTAAATTTCTAACCTTTCAAGGGTAAACAACACTGCACATGCATCATGCCATTCAAATTATACAAAGTGCCATGAAAACTTGCAACTTGTTCATGTTTTGTGAAAATGCTTGCAGAAGCTTGCTAGAAAGCATGCATACGTCGACTGCTTGCAAATTGTCTTGCAAAAATGTGTGTTTGCTGCGAAATGTTCCCCTGCAACGGCTGTGCAACACAGTGGGGCCTTAGCAAATTTGCGCGCATTGCTTGCAACCTTGTGTAAATGCTTCAAAATGTTCGCACATGCTTGCGAATGTTCCTGCATGCTTGCAAAAGCTGCAAGCATGTATTTGCCTGCGCATGCTCGTGCAAACAATCATTCGTAAGTATGCATGTGCTTGCTGCAAACTTGCGCAAACTTGCTGCAAGCTTCAGCAAGCTTCTGGCAGCACCTTTTGTGCATGCATTTTCGTAAGTTATATTTTCCGTCCCCACACGACTCTTGCGTAACTCAAATAACCCAATAAACCCAGTTGCCGACTGAAACGAAATATTGCAAACTATCAAGGTCACACGCTATGGCCTTCTGTCAGCGGGCCTTCCATGACTCGCACATTCTAATAATCCTCATCTCCGTCACAACACGAATATGGCGTAAACAAACACAAATTAACACTATAGAAACTCATAATGGTCCGACTGAAATTCCAAATTCTATTAGATTTTTTTCGTAGTCTAGGGATCGATGCCATGTGTTCGTCTGGCCAGATGAAGGGGGCTACCTGTAACATTTAAGATGTTGTGGCGCATCCCCCGAGGCGCATATGGGGGGCATGATGGTATAGCCCATATGGCAAATCCTATTATGCACTGGATATCTCCATCAATAAGGAACAATTCTAAATAACTTACAGGGCCCTTGGGTTGTTTGTTTGAAGCATGCGAGGATTTCAATGTACTGGTACGTGTCTTGAACTGTTTTGATGTCCACATAGTTTTGTGTTATGTTCCTGTTCTTGGATAATGAATTCTTCTTGTTGATGAAGGGTTCTGGTGGTGAGAGGATGCTTACCCATACGGGAATGCATCCTCACACCTACTGATTTTGATTTTTTTCATCATACATCATCATGATATATTTGCTTATTAATCGCCAGCTTTCACCGCCCTTTGGTACGGTATTCACATACTTTTTCTTCTTGTAGCGATTGTATTTATTTGAATACGGTCCACGTATTTTTTCGAGAGATACAATAAAATCAAAACACTTCCCCTTTATAGCGATCAATAAACTCTGATAAAATTACTACTGGCCCTCGACACAAAAACTCTGCACTGCCCGGATCTTTCTAGATCCTCAGTCAAAGCCTTCGACACTCTTGATCACAAAATTCTCCTTAATAAACTAAAAAAATATGTTATAAGAGGTACTGCCAATTCTTTGATTGAAAATTACCTGGATAACCGAAAACAATTTTGTTGATTACTTTTAACCTAACCCCCTCGTCCACTTCCTTCGATATTTTCCGGTTACCTCACGGCTCAATTCTAGGACCCTTTTATTTCTACTTTAATATTAATGACCTCCCTCAGTGTTCTCCTAATCTTCAATATATTCTGTTCGCGGAGGATGACACTAATATTTTGTCCTTCGAACAAAGAACCTATTACTATGAATCACTTTAAATAAAGAAAAAAAATTTTTAACTCATATCTCTTTGTTTTAAAATAATAAACTGTCTCTAAACATTAAAAAAAAAATTATGGTATTCATAAATTAACATAACCCTAACCACCAAATGATTTAAAATTATATCATAATAAACCACTTTAACAAGTAAACACAACTAAATTTTTTAGGGTTTTAATTTATGATGACATTTCTTGGAAATCACACCTTCACATGTTTACTAAATAATATCTAAATACACGGGAATCATCAGAAAAGTTAAACCCATTTTTCCCCTTGATTCCCTGACCACCTTATATAATACACTTGTTTTCCCTTACTTCAACTACTGTGCCATTTAATCTGGGCAGATAAAAATAATGCACCATCATCTCTTCTCTGTTTTCTAATGCAAAAGATCATACGGTCATGTACTAATTCACTTTGGTTTAGGCCCATACAGACCCTCTTTTTCTCCTCTTTTCTCCCCCACGAACACGCTTTAAATTTATGACATATACGTCTTTTAGACTACCTACCTACCCAGTTTAATGTATAAATAAACCTCAGTACCTACTTCCTCCAAATAATCTTAGATGATCATTTTTTCTTTGCCCAGAACAAGCCGTCCCATCCCTATGACCCCGCACCCGATCATCTAAGGATTTGTACGTTAGACAGACAAACTCCAGACTTGCTGAAAACATCATTAGGATCCAAAGAGCCTTTTTATGGAATTCATTTGAATGACCGTCTTAACAGTCCCCATCCTTAGCTACTTTTAAGCGGTTCTCAAAAAAATAGCTCATTGATGTTTTTTCTGCAACTGATTAATTTGTCTTTAGTAATCGTTTACTTATTCCTTATATATTTTAACTGTTTTTTTCTTTGTATTTTTTTTTTTCCATCTATTAATTGTAATTTTTGGTCAGCACCCTTATTTTATCCGTGTGCTCGTAATTTATCATTGTATGTTTGTGATGCTTATGAAATTAAGTTTCCATACGCATGTTTTTATTGTGTAACTATGCACGGTGCCAACTAATACACGATCCCGTCGTTTTAAGTGGCATCCATCTCGTGCATATTGTATATTATTTATATCTAATCTATTTCATATTTTTATATTTGTTACAAATTATATTACCTGTACATGTGCAATGAGATGGAAATAAAAAACCTGAAACCTGAACCTGAAACTAATTAGTATTTTAAATACCATTAGTGCCTATTTATTATTATTATAAGAAAGATGAAATAGGAAGGAAATAATGCGCCCTGTGTGGGGGTCGAACCACCATCGAAGGGAATTGGGTGTTACACTGGTTCCACAGAGTCCAGGACTTTACTACTGCGCCACGCGGGATTTTTTTTAGTGTTGAAAAGATAATACTTAAACATGGACCTAGTAGAGAAAGAAACCAACTAACGCGCACGCCACAAATTACTAAACCAATTACCTCCTCTCGACAAAAGCCAAGCACTGGATGTCTTTTGTTGTGCATGCACCACGATGGCTGTGATGCTATCTCTTTGACGCGACGAGATTAGTTGTAAAAGCGGTGTAAACTGTCTACAAAACTTTGTAGTTTCAACGGATGTTGTGACCCCGTGCTGTAGGGGTCTTGGAACACGCGTAGTACACTCAGTTTCCATGGTTTTATAAACAAAGTTGATGCCACCAATAAGAGGAAGACATTCCTTCAGAAAATGCCGAAAACCGCATCAAAATCCGTTGTTTCTTGCAGAGCTACGACTGCAGAAAATAGGCTTGCATTTTGAGTGATTATTGTGACCGTATTGTTACAACATTGGTGAAAATAGATTGAAAATGTTCCGACGACACTCCGCCTCTTAAGATTTGGTGGTAGGACCGTTTAGTGTACCTTGTACACAAGTAATGTCTGATCAGTGGCCCCAGTGCGCCCCTTCATGTAATTATGTTCAAAACCAAAAACCCAACAAATATCTATAGTCGTTTTAAACTTCTCGGTTAATAAATTAAGAAGTCGGTAAAGAATTAAGGAATGGTTTTATGAATTACGTGTACCTTGTAACAAAAATAATGTCAGAGTTTAACCCAAGTGGGCCCTTCATTAATTTAGCTAAGAAAACACGCCAAATTTAGTAGTTAATTTTTGGTTAGGTTTAAATTTGTCTGTCACGGTTGTTGTGCGGCTCTTGGGTACGCCGACGCGTGGTTGTATCATGAGTGATGGTTAATTTGAGACTTAGGTCCGAAATCTTGCTACAGGAGCATATTTTAATTTGCTCGTAGTGAAGTGGCGCTCTTCATGATAATGTGTGCGCTTTATTCTATTTAATTATTTATGAATATTAAAAAAAGAACGACTTTTCTGTCGGCTTGGATTTCGTGGCGTTCGTGTTTATTTGTAAGCGATCGCATAGATGGTAATCGACAGGTCGTGGATCAATTCCCATTCTTCGAACAAAATTTATTTTATTATGATTTTATTTTGGAGTTAGGGAGTTGCAATTAAAAAACAATTCGGAGTTGGCAAGTAGCTGTCGTCTGGAAATAATTCAACTGGTATTGTCCTGACGCGTTATTTTTAGCATAACCAACCCCGCGAAATAACCTCGTAGTCACTGGCAACAGTGATCCCGACCGTACGACCTCCGACCGTATGCTCTTAATTCCACTTTAAACGAGGATGGGGTCCACGACCGTTACGACCTTCGACCGTATGCTCTTTATTACGACTACGGGATGATCCCAACGTACGACCTCCACGTATGCTCAGACTTTTACGAGGATGATCCCCAACAGTACGACCTAGACCAACATTGCTCTTAATACGACATACCGGGGTATGCGTCCCCGACCGAACTGTCTTCATTCCGACCTTACAGAGGGATGATCCCCGACCGAATGAGACTCCGAGCTATGGACACTGATCCCGCCTCATACATTTAGGTACAGTATGGTAGTTTACATACGAAAGTAATGGAGAGAGTTCCTTCAAAGCCTTAGTCGGGTGCTGCGCCACCTACGTGGTTCCGGGAACATTGCGTAAAGAAAAAATTGCTATGCTCTAGCCACACACACACACTCTGCCGTAGCCAGAAAGTTATGAAGGGGGTGCGGACGGGGGTGACGGATTTGCCAGAAGTGGACCCCCTTTTGCGTACCAGCAAATAATTTTTTTTCGGCTCGCTGAGCTCGCGGTTGACAACAAATTTTTTTAACCGGGTCTCCAAATTCTGAAGACGGGAGGGGGGGGGGGGAAAGAAAGAACAACCATGACATCATCGCAGCGTTCAAAACCAGTTTAATAGCACAAGCAATGCGTAATACAATTGTATTAACCGCTGATTATTCATTCCTATGCGAAAACCCTTACAACAACAAAAATTGAGGCAAGAGCGACAAACTTTAACATCACAAAGGGGACCTTCAAAAGACAAAGTGCGGACCTTCAACATCATAAAGCGGACCTTTGTAATTTTTTTTTTGGGGGGGGGGTGCGTCGGCAACCCTCCCCCCACCCCGCAACCCCCCACCCTGGCTACGGCCATGCACACACCATTAGGCAACTTAAAAGATATTTGTCAACAAGCCCAGAAGGGCGACTAACTCCCCGGTGCAACTAGCGAAGTGACCATTTCAAGGAAAGCCGGGCGGCTTCCCCGAAACAACACCATGATTGTGTGGAAGACAAAAGCGGTGAAGACGATTGGTTTCCATTACAAAATACGGTAAACCAAACAACCCAAAAAAGGGATCAGAAATCAGGTCTGGTGGTAAATCCAGTTAATTGCGTTTTGCAATAAAACTTTATTACTACTTCTAGATTGGAAACTGTACCTTTTTCATACGGAAAAGGTGATGAAACATGCTGACATACTTCGGCACATTTCGACCCTTTCACTATTTTGGACCCTGTGTAAAAACCTACAATAAATCAGGAAAGCAGCCCAGTGGTTCTTTCTTAGCGTATCCACAAGTCATGGTAATGGCTTGTGGTGGTGTAAGGAATTATTCAACTGGATGCTGATCCGGGCTGCATTATCATAATAGGACTATCCTAAACATGGCCCAAGCGCAAGGTTAAAATCATAGGAGGGCTGAAACATCATGGGGGGGGGGGGGGCGAAACAGTACAAGATTCAACTCATATAGGTTAAAAAAACCCCATTTTACGTATCATTGCCTTACAATCCTGTTTTCCATCAATTTTGAAACCACTAACCAACCCCTAGGTCGCCCCTGCAACATAAAAGTTACTAAACTACTTTTTTGGGTACATTTTTTATGTATAGAAAAACCTTGAAGGACAAAACATATTCTGGAGAAAAAGGTTCGGTTGCAATTATGTTCTCTAATTTGACTGGCCTATCAATAATATGAAAATAAATGCAAGTGAATATAAGTGTGTATTTAAATACCAATATATGTATGAAACATCAAGTGACGATTACTGCTTGCATCATACTACCGTTTGTCTCAAAAAAAGGAAACCTCAAAGCGCACTCTATATTTTTACGACAAAGAAAAAGAGTAAACCAACAAATTAATCTGAAGTGCATGTATTAGGTTTCTGACAATGAAAAAAATCGTTCCAAAAGGAGACATATTGACGAGTTATGGCCGATTGAAAATATTTGTACCACTTTTTCATTTATCCACGGATTGTCTACTGTTTCAGTAGCCTTTAGGCAATACGTTCTCCATGCCTCATTCTTTTGTTTATGGTTTCTTTTGTTTTTGCAAAAAGGTCAGTTTGTATGAAACGTTAGTTTCAATTATTAGAAATTCCATTGTCTTTCATTCTCTTTACGCGTTGCTCTGCCCCCCCCCCACCCCACCCTTGGAGGAACTTGGCAGCCTCTAAGACAGATGCAGGCTAGCGTTTCTTTCCATTTCAATAATCTACTTCTAATCATGTTTGTCCGTTGCGGAGGCTTTGCAAAAGCCCATGGGGATTCTTTTGCCGAGATCCCCAGTTGACCTCGCTAGATTTCGCCCCCAACCCCAAAGGGGAAACATTTAAAGAGTGAAGTGTATGTACAGGAACCACCAGCAAACTTGCCAGAAATTTCGCAATAGAATAACCGCTGCCTTGCAAGCATCCGAAGACACGAATGATAGAAGTCGAATTATTGGAAATGGAAAAAGAGAGTGCAGGCCTACATCTGTCTTCATGGTCTTAGAGGCAGCCAAAAATTGGGGGGGGGGGGGGGGCTACCCAGCAGAGCAGCGCGTAAAATGAGTAAGTAAAGAAAGAATGAAGGCACAGATCTTGAATTTCAATCATTTAAACTAACCTTTTCAATATCAGAAATGAAACAAATCTTTGTCGCACAAAAAACAAGAAACCATAAACGAAGATGTGCTTCGAGAGGTGTAGTGTCTAAAGCCGCTCCGACAGTAAAAATCCTGCTAAATGAAAAAGTGGTAACAATTTTCAATCGACCATAAATCGGTCCAATATGTGTACTTTGGAAAGATATTTTTGGTGTCGGAAAAACTAATGAAATCCACTTTTCCGATGTTGTTATAATTTGTATGTTTGTTTTTCTTTTCTTTTTGGAATAGAGGGCGCTTTGAGGGTTCCTTTTTTTTGAGACACCCGGTAATGGTAATAATAGAGAGAGCACAGTTAGGAATAAAGGTGCGTGTTCCGATCGTCTTTGGGAGGACCCCCCCCCCCCCCCGATTTACCCGGGAAGTAAGTAGTACGATTTTGATATCAGATGAAAAGAGCCGTAATTTCTTATGTCGTCCTTGAAATTGAGCCTCAAATCCATTTCATTCCCACGATATAAACAAAAAACTGTCGTGTTAGTGGTTAACCACCAATATTAGCACTTTAGTGAATAGGGCTTTGCCCCATGAACATGCATTATGGCGTCTACCATCAAATACCGCCAAAGTTGTTTCCCACGGTACATGTGGGGTGTGTGGTGCAAGTGCCAGGCTCTTCATATCAAGTAGGAGTACACAATACACATAAATCGGAACAAGCACCCTTTAAGTAGCTGTGGTGCTTTCACATGCAGTTTTCTAAACCAAAACTTATGGGAGTGACAAATATATAGGATATCCATTTTGATTAATATCACTACAACTTTGCTTTAACACCAAACTTTAACTACAGTTATCAGCCACAAAACTGGTCAATGGAATCGTGACCTTTAATGCACACACTGACCTCGACTGAACAAATATTTTCAAATAATTTAGATCATTAGCACTCTAAGTGCCTCAAGCTTTAATTTGTATCAAAACTTGATATGATTATGAAAGCATTATTTTTAACAATTACTGTTGAAATAAGTTTAAAAAAGAGGTGTGGCCTATGACTGTCATTATTGTGGTCAAATTTTTGGGCACCCCTTCTGAAATGCTTTGGTTCCGGTGACAAATGTCCTGCTTTTTTGTCCAGAAGTGCACGATATTGGTTGAAATATGAGTTTAACTACTTCAACGACGTAGAGAGCTTGGTTCAGACGAGCTCAATTACTGCCAAAAATGATTATGGCCATACTTATTTAAAAACAATTATTTTAGCATTATTTAGGCTCAACATTTAAAAAGAAAAGTGTCTTCCTCCATAACGCATTGGGTTTTTGCAGGGGGCCCTTTACAAGGCAAAAGGGTGTAAACTAAGTTACCCCTGTTGCAACATCAAAAGGGCCCGACGTACAGGCTGTCACTAAACTACCAGGGTCCGCGTGACTGAGGTCATACAACCACATCTGTCTATTGTGTTCGCCATGGAGTGTGTATGCATGTTTGTTTCAGCACTGTACCAAATGGCCTCGTATACAAGGTCACGGTTATTCCGTACATGCTTCTATGATAGCTAGGACACTATCTCATAGGGGGCACGCAATTCTTTACAACGGTGTCACGAGGGAGCCAGTTCATGTCTTTTGAGTCCCCGGACTTGACGTTTGGAGTTTTACAGTCATTGGAAATATGTTTGAAATTAGGAGTCCATAGATCACTACGTTGTGATTTTTGTCTTGGGGACTATCGGTAATAACACGCAGTGTCGTGACTATAGGTAATAAAAGGAAGAGGTCCTAGGACATTTGTAATTTTTGTTAAAAAATGCGGGGACTCTGAATGTTATTACATTACACAAATCTCGGGGTCCCTAAATTTGGAGGGCCGGTGCTGCGTCGGGGATATGTATATTTCCATTAATAGTAATTTATCGATATCGACAACTAGTAGTTTTGGAAATGTTGCTATTTTTCGATTCGAAATTTCGTAGTATTTTGTATATTACTATATTCGATATCCAAAAGTATTAGTATTGGTAAACCTCAAATGTTGGCAGTTTTTACTGTAAAAACGACCGGTGCACGTAGGGTTATGGTTGGGTTCTCCAGCATATTCTGCGTAGCTTCGAGCGTATAACTTGACCAAGTATCATTATTTTATTATCCAATTTGCAATTTTGGGAACCTCAAATTGTCATTCAAAAAGCAGTCTGAAAAACCGAATATTGAAAAGGATCCGCGCTTTGCACGATGGAAGCACCATTCACTGTAACCACTCCCGCATAATTGGCGCCATGTCCACATTGTGGCCACCCTATAACATCTTTAAGTCCGGAAACAACGCACTACTCACCTAGTTCACTTCGTGAATGCAAGTAGCAGCGCTACAACCGGTGGTGGGCAGGAATATATAGTCTCCGGACTGACTCATAGGGCCCGCCGACGTGAAGATGGCACTCGATTCAGTTGACTCTTTACGCAAAAATTAGTTTCACTCTTTACCGGGGGGGGCGGGGGCAATCTCATATGAAATGGATAGGGTGTAAGCTGACACTTCAGAAAGCAGGGGCATTTAGTGACAGAGGACTAAAAGAGGGGTCTTTGGGTGAGAGGACACCCAAACGAGGGGTTTTCAGGTGACAAATATTTGCAAAAAATATTTTCTCCCAAATGGTTTTTTTTAGAAACTTTTCAAAATTTTCACCAATAATAGGGTCTTTGAGTGAACATTTTCAAATTTTTTTACAAAAATAGGGTGTTTGGGGACAGTTTGGTCACAAAATTGTAAAAATTATGGGGTCTTTGGTAGAACGCATCATCTTGCCTCTTCACAGTGCTGGCAACTTTTTATAGTATTCATTTTTTACCAAGTCCACCCCTGCTTATATGCAAAGTGGCCTATGGTAAAAGACACCAATGATCCAAAGACTTGACCAGGATTGCATGATAAGACAAAAAAAATTGTTTTTTTCCTCGTCCGACCGACCGTGTACTTGGTCCCGACCATATTTTGTTTTTATGTCATTAATTAAAAAAAAATAACCACCAAAACCTCACGTTTTTCGGTTATGAAAAAGAATTTACAAAATAAAATCACAAATCTAGGAATATAACCTGCTACCCAGGTGTTGTGGGGGTTTTAAGAGATTTTGGAAAAAATTAAGTTCCAACATTAGTATTTGTTGTTGTTGATCGTTGCTGTCTTGGTTTAAATGGACTTTACAATGACCTGAATCTGAGTTTCCTTTACGTACATCGTATAATTGATGGCTTGAGATTTAATATATGCCGAGTTAGACATGTGTTCAATATTACAATTTAAATATAAAACATTATTATTGCCATTGATTCCCTTCAAATAGTTGATAAAAGGTGATGATGAATATCTGTTAGGAAAACTATATCATTTTATTTTGTTTTCAAACTGTAGTTTAGTCGCTTTGAACGTAAACCGACGTACAAATTCAAAATGGACGATCGTATCCAAGGAGGTATATAATAGATCGATCGGACGTCGCTTGAATCTGCATTGCATGTGCAAGTTAAAAACATGGAGCCAAAATGCTGTTTAACACTATAGGGACTGTCTTAATCATCAGATGCTTAGGCATTATTTGGTCTCGTTTCGCTGAGTCAATTCACGGCGAACAAAATCCCCACAAAATTATTAGTTTCGTTAAGAGGTGAAAACAAACATCATCCATTAGCATGTACGGGCTTAGTTTTTGGCAGCCTTAGGTCATTATTGGAATTTTTTTCTTTTTAATTAATATAATTGAAACGAATAGACATTCAAAAGGCAACATATATTTCCTAACTATCGGTTACCATTCCCGTTCCTGCTATTACTTCAGGTAAAATATGAAGTTCTTGTGCCATTTTACATGAAGGGATTGGCGGCACGGTTTATGGGAATCAGCACCTCAAAATTGGCATGTTACATGTTGCCCAGAGTTGGGTTCGTTGTTTGAATCGCTGCTATTGAATAAAAGAGTTTCAAAAGTAAACATTGTTGTGTTTGATTATTTACATTCTTTAAATTGAGTTTCAAATACAATATTAAAAAAATTTCTCCGACCTGTACCGACTCTACTGTTTCGGGAGCCTCTATGACAATAAACATATTTTTGGCCTATGGCTGACGAATCGTTGTAGTCTTGGGTGACATTTCAAAATATATGGGGTCTTTGATTGACAGCGATGCTGAAATGGGGTCTTAAAAGCCTTACATGCGCGTCACTCCAAGATGAGAGTGCTCCCCCGCAACAGCTTTAATTCCGTGTCGTCTATGGAGCACGGAATATGGCTCCTGCCGGACCATAGCTCCTTTTTACACGGCCCATAAATATTTTTTCCATCAGCAAAAATGTTTTCAAAAATAAGAAGGTTTTACCGATCGGGGTATGAACTTCCACGAAACGTTTACGATGCTACATGTCATAACAAAGCTATACCTACCGATGCTTTTTATTTTTCAGTGTAGTAAGTAAAGTCATGGGCGATTCCCAAAGGTCACTTGGATTGCTACTAAATAACTCATTTATCTATTCAGTGCATTCTGTTAAACTAACACAAATGGAATACTGGATTGCTTTTAGATTTTCATTGGGGAATTCTCCTGCACCTTTGGATGGGAAGTCCATTGACCTTTCTGGATTCCACTATGGAAAAATTCCAATGCATTTGGAGAAGATGGTGGGGAAATAAGGCGGTGTGGATTCATTTCTGGAATAGACCAATATGACTGTTCCTGTTCGAAATTGGTTCCAATTTGGTTCAATTATTGGTCTCGTCATGTCCATGGTTCAGTGTTGACACTTTTTAGTCTCTTTTATTCTCTCTACTTGTGTCAATTTGGCGGAGGTATTTCCAGGTTATAAAAAATATATCGTCGGGTATAATCATAGCGGACACGGATGTTGTATTGTTAATTCACTAAAAAAATAGTGAACATGTAAATGCACATCAACTTTACAAGCTACAGTTTCAAAGCTTAAAAGTACATAAATTTGACCATTTTTCACGGAGTTGAGAATAGACATTTTGTTGGTTTGACAGATTTACCCTAGTTATATAATTACGCCCCGCCTTACTCTAGCTGCCAGTATTTGCGTTTTGATACAGATGGTAATCCACTACTAAAATTATTTCTTACAAAAAAAAGGACATACACATTAACATGCAATCTGAAAGTGGACGTACGTCGATTGCGACAGGTTTGAAATGGCGCATACATACTGACGGAGGTGGACATAATACAAAAAGAAAACGAAAATGCACCATCCTGGCACTAGTCATACAGCCAATATCTTGCTTAACTGTAGAAATCCAGGAATGGAGGAAAAAAAGAAGCAGTGCTTACAAAATTTGTCATATCTGGCTCATTTTCAGTCTGATTCTTTCATTTTTTCAACACTTGGAGTTTATAAAGATTGCTTTATTAAACCAACAAACAAATCTATGATTCAGTGGCTTTATCATGGTCAAGGTCATCTTTAATACTTGCACAATTTTTTTATTCACGTAGTATTTTACGAGTGCTGATTCTATTTTTCATTCTAAGCTAAAAACAAGAATCTTATTATGTACTCTGCCAAGTTGAATTTTTCAAATGCCAATTTTCTCATTAAACCATTTTCGGTATCAATACACTACCCGACGAGTTGGACAACGTTAACATAATGCCTATGTTATTTTAGATTCAATTTTGTTTGTGTAAAGAGAGCAAGAGTTAATATAATTATGTAAAAAAAATTTGTTTAATTAATTGAAACATGTAGGCACTAAATCTAGACATTATAGCGTTTTGAATATTTAATCAATTAAAAATTCATTAATTATTTTGTTGTGTTGAGTCAATGTCCGTGCACTGTATTTGGACCATTGACAATTGAGGACAACGACGCTGGTCCAGTGCCAGTTCCACAGATCATGCTCAAAATAAGGCAGTTTTTCCCACACTCCATTTCCACAGGTTCAATAACTAGTAGTCGAATTGCCAATATTTTGCACGCAACGGGGGGGGGGGGGGGGTAGCGGCTTAGATTCTACGTGGATATCATGCTCGTGGATGGCATTCCAAAACGCCACCCAAAGCGCGTATTTTCACTTGGCAAGAAAAAAAACCTAAGCACGTATTTCGGTTGAATTTTGCGACCCTTAAGAAGTATTTTATTAAATTTTACCACCCTAACTAAGTAATTTGCATGACTATCATTTTTATACCCTAAACGATTACGTTTCCCACCAATTTATATACGGTGCCTGCAACCATACCACTCAACACGCTTACGTCTCTAATTCACCCGGCCCTGATAAAGGAAATTTTGGGATCACATGATTTCAATGAGGTTTTTGTGTATTTATGATCAAGCTTATGTGTAAAAGTATCAAACTTGCGCACGTCACTGCTTTAAATATATAATCAAAAAAAGCCCAAGCAGGACGTATTATTTTGAGACAATGGTTAAAAGTATCTAGGACCTAATAAAAAGTTTAAACTTTAAATCCATTTCATACTATAATCAAGTCTTAACGTTTTGTCCCATTACTAATTGTAATTGATATTTTTTTATTTTGACATTTAGATTAAGTTCAATTTATTCAAGCATAACATATCGAATATGACAGAATGTATAATTTACAGTATATATAATGATACGTAATACATGAAGTATCAATTGTAAACTATACTAAGATGAACTTCATTTAACTAAACCCGGACTAAAGTAATAATGAACCTTATTTTAATTGAACATTTAAGACAGTCAATTTCCGTCTCTGCATATATCTATATATATATATATATATATATAGATATATATATGATCATATAAATATATATCTATTATCTATATTATATATTGTATATCCATTTTTCGATATTTTGCTCTCTATATATATGAAACTCATATTTAATACAGGCTATGTATAGGAGACGACGACATAGAGAAAATAAGGCATTATCTGGGATTCTTCAATTCGAACAAGGTTTAAAATCACTCGAAATCTAACCATGTAAATCAGAAAGAAATCGGGAAGAAAATCCACTTTTTACACGGCGATTTTGTTACAGGTATTCGATACCCTAAACAATGTACGCCGCGTACATCGCCTGTCTAAAAAAAATACTCTAATTACCCCTTTTGTCATAGTCCACCTTGGAATACAACCCCCACCCCCCACCCCCCCCCCTGCCACCCTCGACAATAATGCGGACAGCAGTGGCCCATGGAATGAATGCATTGGACTGGTAACAGACGAACTGGCAGTTGGAACAACGTACAAGGAAGCAGGCACTGGATTGATTAGGAATACTGCTTACCTCTGGGCATCGTCAACTCGTTATCAAAGATGTAAAGCCCCTCCGGATCGTATACTCATAGCCACCCATAAGAGGACTGCAAAATCGTTGCAACACATTTTTCAATGGAGTGAATTTGGCCAGACAGACAGGTTAGAACGAGTTGGGTTTTTTCCGTATTGCAATGCTTTTCACACTATTTGGCCTGCCCACAACTCTCGTAGTATTGTCCAACAACTGGCAGAAGCGACTGCTAAGCTCACGTCCAAGAGCCATTGGGCTCCATTCTAGCAAAAACTTGTTACTGTATAGGTGTAATCTCATGTCCCCCTCGTGGACTCAAATACCATGTTAGCACAACAATGACCTTGTGCACAAATGATGTACATTTTTGTCAAATAACACTATTCCTAATTGATTTTAATTCAGATTGGTTCAAGAATTTGGTATGTCCAAAACACAATTACATGTATGTATATTTAAGATTTTAGATATATTACACTTATTAGTGTCCACTAATGTCCAAGTTAAAGAAAGCGTTTCAGTTCCCACGGTGATATGTCCTCACAACGAAGACTCCAAAATGACAGCATGCAATACATGTATATAGATTCCAATGGTAACAAATCCTGGGATCTTCTAAGCTTGGATAACATTTTGTCCAGCAGTTCCAGACGACGGGGTTTTCCCTCGAACGACACTAAAGTCTGCAATACAAATCAGTTTTCTCCACCATCGAGTCCCTGCTGCTTAATGGTCCCCCAAATTTTTTTTGTTGGACCATAAACTGGAATCCCCCTTTTTTTCGACATTCCAAAACTGAGCTCTTTTGGCTTAAAAAAGACGACAGCAGACGTTCAGCTACAAGCCTCCGGTAGCAACCATCATATAATCAATCATGGCACTATGTAATGCACAATCTACCATTATTGCCGATTGAAACTATAAATATATACCTGTGGGCCTGCACCATACACCACCACCTACTGTCTCTACTGGGGCACCTGGCCCGTGATAGGAATTTTACACATGATTCATGAGGTTTTTGTGTATTTTCTTTCACGCTTTTTAGTTTAAAAGTATCACCTTGCTCACGTCACTGCTTTTAATATATACCATCAAGAAAGCCCAAGAGACTATTATTTTGAGACAAATTGTTAAAAGTATCTAGGACCTAAAAGTTTAAACTGTAAATCCATTTCATCTTAATGCAAGTCTTAAAGTTTTTTCCTATTACTAATTGGATTGATATTTTTTTATTTGCATTTCAAGTTCAGATTCAATTTATTCACATAACCTATCGAAGATGACAGAAATGTAAGAATACAAGTTTGATTGATTAATACACAATCATGAAGTATCAATGTACACTGTACTAAGATGAACTGCATTTAACTACAACCCTACTACGTAATCAGACCTTATTTTAATTGACTTTAGAGACAGTAATCATCCGTCTCTGCCTATAATATATATTATATATATCTAATATATAATAATATATCTTATATATATATCTATATAATATCATATATCGAATAGGTTATAGTGTATATATATACATTTATATATATATATTTATATATATATAATGAACCATATTTATACTTGTATAAGGAGACGACGACCATAGCCGAAAATAGGCATATCTGGGGATTCTTCAAATTTCGGAAAAAGGGTTAAATCACTCGGGAATCTACCATGTGAAATCAGAAGAAAATGGTGAAGAAATCCACATTTTTTTAACGCTATTTTGTTACAGGTATGCTATACCGCTAAACAATGTAGCGCGTACATCGCCTGATCTAAAAAAAATCCTCTAATTACCCCTCTTTTGTCATATCCCCTTGGAAGAACAAGCCACCACCCCCCCCACCCCCCCATGCCACCTCGTACAATAATGCGACGCAGTGGCCATGAAATGAATGCAATTGACGGTTAACAACGAACTGGGGCTGTTGGAAAACTTTACCAAGGAAGCAGGCACTGGATGATGAGGATACTGCTTACCTCTTGGGGCATTCAACTCGTTAGCAGTGTAAAGCCCGCCTGGATCGTATCATCAGAGCAACAATAGAGGAGTCCCAAATCGTGTGAAACACCTTTTTCAATGGGAATGGATGTGGCCATGAAGACGAGGTTAGACACGAGTTTGGGGTTTAGTCCGTATTGAATGCGTTTCACACGATTTGGCACTCCACACTCTTGTAGTATTGGTACAACCACATGGCAAAACACTGCATAGCTCACGCCGCCACGTCCTTGCTCCATTCTAGCAAAGAACTTGTTAGTGGTAGTAGGTGTACGCATGTTCCTCGTGACGCGTCAAATACCCTTCACCAACCAATGAGCCTTGTGCACAATGATGTACATTTTGTATAATAACAATATTCTAATGATTTTCATCAGATGGGTTAAGAATTTGGTAATGGTCCAACACACCTTCCATGTATTATATAACATTTTACAATAATATACTTATTATGTCCACTAATGTTCCAGAGTTACAAGAAGCGTGCAGTTTCACGGTGCTATGTCCTACAACGAACGCAAAATAACAGCATGCAATACCTGTATAGTTCCAAGGGTAACACAATCCATGGGAATCTCTAAGTCTTGAAGAAAATTTTGTCCAGCAGTTACAAACGACGGGGTTTTCCCTCGGCGACACTAATATTCTGCCATACAACCAGTTTTTTCTCTCCCACCTCAGTCACTGCATGCTAAATGTAACATTTAGGACCATAAAACTGGAATCCGTTTTTCGATTCCAAACTGACGCTCTTTTGGCCTTAAAAAGACACAGCAACAGTTCAGCACCAAGCTGCCGGTTAGCAACCATCATATCTCAATCATGGCACTAGGGAAATCCAAATCGACCATTATTGCAGATTGAAACTAACTATATACCTCCTAGACTTTTACTGCTAGGCAAGCTGTATATTCTCAAATCCTCCTTAATATAGGATTCACAACTTAGATTCCCCTATCTCAATAATATCATTATCATCATTATCATCATAAACAAACCTTGCACTAGCTGACCCAGGAGGTCACCGGGCAGAGTCGTAGCGTTTAAAACGTGGCGCACCCCTGGCAAGTAACAAACAATTTTTGGGGCCGAAATAATTTCTTTAAATAGATAAAAATCAGTTTTACCGTTTTCTCACTCACCTCATTAAATGTTGCACATTTTCTTTTCCTTGAAATTTAATTTTACAATTGCCCAATGCCGCGAATCTATTTACATATAAACTCGGTTTTAAGCGTGCTACATTCGCCTATCACAATCAACGATGTTAAGAGTGTACGAACGTTTACCTCTAAACCGCGGTTAAAATGTGCTTACGAGGTCAAAACATAATACTTTGTTTATGACGGCTCAACCATGGCGATGTCATGGCCAATGTACCGGAATTTAAGTTAGAGATAAAAACGTGCATTATGCACTAGTTCCTTATGCAGAGTGGAAATTAAGCCCTTTACAGAACTTAAGTGGACAAATATTTGATGTGCACAAAGTTGGATGGAATTTAAATTAATGAGAGCGGAATTGGCCGTAAAAAAGCACCGGCGTGGGACCTCACACAACAAAGCATGTACTGATCAGTGACGTCGTGCCTCCAATCTGAAGAACCACAGTGACATTGCGGCGAGTTGGGGGTTTAGCTTTGCCACTCTCCTATCCCAGGCGGACGTTCGGATTTCCACGCCAGGTGCTACAACAGATTCTGCGATGTGAACAAAATAGTCGGATTAGACCATCATGTATTTAGACAAGACTTATGTTGAAACAAAATTACAAAAAATTTTCATCCATGCCTCATCCTGCAGTCCAATGTCACAACCACATTCACCATGTCACAATGACAACAAGACTCGCATTAAATTAATATCGAGCGTACCATTATGCATAGCGCGTATACACTCGACTCGTACTTTAAGAACATATTTAATATGTACCCCAGCATGATACCCAGAGTCGCCACATCCAGCCACTGTGTTGACAGTACCATTAATGAGTCGTACCTCATGCCATGATCTGCTCAGGATGAATTTTTGACATCTGCACCACATTCTTCCTTGTATTCTGCCCCCCCTCTTCAACATGCCAAATTCATTGGGTGGTGGCACCATACAATTCGTTCCTTATTTTTAATGTGAATCTGTGACATTACTGACACCCGAGGTGTTTGAGTGCACCAGTGTGGGACTGAGTCTAGATAATTGGTTTAAAGTTAAGAGACATTAATTCCAGACAAAAGCGGCCCCCAATTTTTTCTATCCCGTTGTTGCATATTTGGAATGCTTTCCAAGGTATTAGATCACACCTGAAATTGATTAGCCGAAGCGCCGTCTAGTATTAATATGGATGAGTGTACGTTCTGTCGTGCATGACAGAAAGTCAAGCCGGTTTTCTATGGGGACAAATACGATAGTCAGGCAAGTTCAACAAGGTTTGGTGCGGTTTCCTTTGTACTTGTTGTGTCCATAAACCTTGGAAATCGTGCTTGATACTGGTCTACATCGATCACTGTGGCAATTTGAGAGAAATTCTGTATCCTCAAAAAAATCTGTCACTTTAAGTACATTGTAGGCCTACAAAGTACAGAACAAGTACGGTTTAGGTCGCCGTCGACAATTCCTTTCTGAAATATGCGTCCTAATACGTGCGCGTGGAGTTCTTGCTTTTATACGCAGACTTGTATGTTTCCTTTACGCGTTGTCCTGGTTCTGTCTGACGGAATGCTGGGGTAGTCTTGACACCAGAGAATGGAAGTAAACCAAATTTTACTTTACTTTTTCTTAAAATGGACATTTTAGTGACGTAAGGGTGCTTTTTCACATACACAATAACACGCACAATTTAAATCCCATGAAGATCCATTTCAATTCAGTGTAAACACTGAATAAAACTATGGTTTTAACTCAAGAATGAATGAGCGATACCTGTAAGCAGGCCCTCAAGGAAATCTGACCTGACATTTTGCAATTTTTTTTCATTTTTGTCCAAATGGGCAGTAGAGTCATCAAATTCCTAGGGTGTGGATAAGTTTCTTCTTGAAAATATTGACGCTTTTAATTAATGGTATAAGTGGAAATTTCCGCATACGAGCATATTTCGTGATTTTTACATTTTGGCAAATTTAATTTAATTTCATGGTATCATTCAATAAATACCTTGTGACAATACTTAATCCCTAATGAACTCACTCTTTACGCCTGTGTTTGAGCATAAATCGCATATCCCGCCAAATCGCATATCCGGATTAGCGCCGGTCCCGACGGTGTCCGATACACTAGTTTGGACTGTAATAACAATGCAATAAAGTTATTTTCGCGTTTTTATATTCCAACTCACGAAATTCGTGAAATTAAAAACCTCACGAAAATTGCCACTTTATATTAAGCCAATCCCTACGGTTATACTTGATTGTAGTTTTTGTTATGTGACATATTAGTAGTGAAACTGTATTTTGCCAACATTTATTGTCACCAATTTTGGTAGTTTGGAAAAAGAAAATTGTGAAAACTGATAACCAGTTTTACCTGAGAGTTTTACCAGTGAGCAGTATGTAGTGTGCATTTTCCTCAATCGAGACACTGCTGACATATCGCGATTTGAATGGTGGCAAATGAGCACTTGCAAAGACACATTTGGTGCGATCATTGCCCTGCATGCTTTGTTTTTAGTGCTATTATATCAAACCAACATAGCCACCTTTGGCCTATAATGCTCAGTTTTTAAATGAATTCCTTAAAGTTATCAAATTAACTTTTCTTTATTTTCTTTACTCATCATGCATGTAATGTTCCAAGGTCAAGATGGAGAGATGCACCACAGCTTGTTGACAATGCCCGTATGGATGTCTACACAGTGGCGAAGATAATTCAACATGTAATCCGATCTACCGACTAAACCCGAATATAAACTTCCAACATTGCATGGAGAACATGAGAAGGGCTGTGGCTGTACAATGTACATGGTACTATGTAGACGTTGGACATAATGTGATCCCTCCAAGCGGCCAACATTGGGCCATTAAGATCTTTTTCATTGCGATTGGATGTCTAGCTATAAAGGTTTGACGTTGCTGCTAACTGCTTTTGGAATGTTTTCCCCTTGATCGATTCTGTTGCTGATAAGTGCCGGTGTAAAGAACTGATCTCCCATGAGATGTCCTAGCTACCATAGCACATTACTGAATAAATACCTGACTTGCATACGATGCCCATTTTGGTCCAGTGCTGCAACAAAACGATCATACACACTCATGCGAACACAATAATAGATGGGTGGTAGACACTCAGTCCGCGACACTGTAGTTGATGACACCGTTCTTGCATTCCCTGGGAGGTTGAAAATTTTAGACTGCTGCTTACTTACTGGGCCAGTCCCGACACTACCACTCAGGATTTCGCCCAAACTGTCTTGCTTGTACCACTGTTCGAAGTGTAATACCTTTCAGAGAAGAGGTATTATTACTCTGCCCGTCGGATACAATGTTTTACGTGCTGTGTTAAGCAGGATAAAAAATGCTTATAACTGGCCGCCTGCATCGGGCATCAAACAAGTAGATGCTGCTTACCGCTGTCGGACATTTACCCTCAATATGGTTTTGCTTTCTAACTGCCGGCGCAGACATTAACCCTTGAGATACCCATTACTACTAACTGTCGGTCTGACAATGCTTTAAATTCAGTAAATAAGATCTCACAAACTGTAATTTCTTCCCATCCCATCCCCTCCCCCACCCCAAAATGCCTTTTTTTTTGGAAATGTAAAATGTTGACCCGACCACTCATTTTCTTTAACCGATTAATTATTGACCCATTTTGATAAATATTTATTAATCTTTACACTGAGATGCATGGCCAGTGCACGCAATTGTTAAAAAAAATGGGCACTTGCCCCGACTAGAAAACCAGCAAACGCTGTATAACCATTCTGATGCTATTCCGTTAGGAAAGCAATGGACACTTTTCGAACCTAAAACCTGTAATCACTCGCTCCTCTAATAACCCGGCTTGTTAGCTAATTGACAAGAGCGCGTGCTAGTTTTTTACAGAGGTTTGATGGGTTTCAACTGGCCAAGGATTTTTTTAATACTTGGCATGCGCTTTGGCGCACCCGGCTTGCCATCGCCAGGGTACGGTTTCCAACTATGCCATGTTTTTGTAATTTCAAAAAATATATATTTTATTCTATTTGATTTTTTACATTCGTTTGTTTACATTTTTTTATATTGATCGTTTCCTAATTTTTCATTTAAATGGCATTTTGTAATTTCTACATTTTGTTGTTTAGGCAATTTTTAAAAAGGTGCAATGAGAGATTTTCACATAACAGTGCCTAGAGCTAAAAAATCTGATATTCTAATGTTTGCACTGGTGTAATGTTTTTCTATCAAAAAGATTCCCATGTGAAAGTATTAAGTCGCTGAGCAATTATTTTAGTACAAAAAGTGTGAAATTTCTATTTTCCTACTGTATAGAGCAAATACAAATTCATCAGCTAGTCTTATATGTTTTATAGCGCTATTAAAGCCTTGTGTTTTTTCACGTTTAAACAAATACAAGGTAAGACATCTATGAAATCACTACTAGGACATCTCACATGGAGTGCCTCAAAATCGCCTTGTTGCCACCTTTTATTGTTTTGCATTCGGCAACTTTTATAACGTTGCCGAGATCATCAAGCTTGAGTTTGTGGTTTATGTTCCTATTTGGCGACTCTATGCTTCTATGAAGATTTTGACCCAAATTAATGCTCAGGACCATATTGCCAAGAGCCTTTTAATCAGGGGTTCTCAACAGGCGCCCGCGGGCCGAATCACGGCCCGCGAACTTTGGGTTTTGCCCTTTAAACAGTTTTGAAATATACACAGCAACATAGCAAAAGAGGGTGCCTCTGGCCCGGCGAGCATAAATATTTGAAGGGTATACGACCCGCCGCCATGGCCCCCGCGACCAAAATAGTTGAGAACCCCTTATTAAGTCATCTGGATAAAATTGTCCAAGTAATTCAAGGTCAAATTCAAATGCTCAGTTCCAGAGCATATCCCTCATGCTTTCACTGCTATCAGGAGCACATGTGTCAATTCAAATATGCTACAGGAGCATATTCAATATGCTCCGGAGCATATGTCCTGGAGCTTATTTTGGGCCCAAATCTCATAGAACGCACTCTATCTGCCTCATTGGGTATGAGGGCTTCTGCATGTATGAGATTTTGGCCCAAAATAAGCTCCTAACATATGGTCCTGGAGCATTAAATAATCTGGAGAAACGTTCTAAATCCACATGTCCAGGAGCATAAGGGCAATAATCAACGAACAGTATTAAGAGAATCTTTCTCTTGAAGAAATATGCCCTGGTTCCTGAGCAGTAATTTCATCAGAAATTTTGTCCACTGCTTCAGGAGGCGACGCCATAGCTCCTGAGCAAGATTGTGACTTAAAATATTTCTCCAGATTATGTACGTTCCAGGAGCATAGTCAAATAGCTTTGGGAATACGTGAATAGAAATTTTACACCAGTTTAGTTCATGCTCCAGAACATCTGTTTCAGTACCATATCGCCCTGGCACATAATGTTGGGTCACAATCTCAAAAACACTTCGCGGATAAACACAATCGCCAACTTAGCTCCGATCCTGGCAACATTAAGGTTGCTGATTGTGAAAAATTTGAAAAAATGCGAAATTCACACCTTAAAATGAAAATTGCATAAAGAACAATTAAAAAAATGCAAAATGACAAAGTGCAATCTTAAATAAACATTCTAATTGGACAAAAATCACAAAAACCTTGCAATTTCGCGGTGAGGAATGGCTTAAAACGTCTGGTATTCGGAGCAACTTCGCAGCCATAGCTAAAAAAAGTAGTAATGAATTATGCAGTGTTCTCGTTTTGGCCATGGTGGAAAACATTTTCATGTAAATTCATGCAGACTCGTAGGGGTTCATGATCACATTGGGAGATTTTCTTAAATTTTATTGATTTGACATGGAAGACCCTTATTATTTATATTATATCTACAGCATTGTTTGTTTCTCCAAACATTCAACAATTATAACACTGGGGAAGTGGCTCATTCCAGCCTTTGCATCAGAGGGTAGGCACGTGTAGTATCTGTGAGAAAGAAACCCTGATTAAGACCATAACTCTGTTTCATAATACAGATTTGAAAACTAACACCTTTGTAACTGAAATTACGAGCCTAGGCTACTATTTTGATTTAGATTCAAGATGCAACCATCAAATCCCAGCTAATCGAAACACAAATGTGGGGCCGGGGGGGGGCTCAAATGATAAAAGGAAACATGTTTGGGTGGCTCAATCATTACGGGTAGACTACTTTTGAAATCTGGCTCTGTGAAGAACAACTAATCGTGCGCTGCAACACTTTTTCGCTTGACCCCCTTAATTTTCAAATTGCTTCCTGTGCGAAAATTGAGATTGCTGAGTTACAGACTCATATTTTTCATAAGTTTTTATCATTCTTGGTTTGTTGTTCTTTTGATAGTATTCTTTTATATCATCTAATGGATATTTTTTATAAAAGTTACTTAAGATATGAAAAGGTAATACACTGTGTTTGGGTCTGCTTCTTTCTTTTTTGTTGTGTTAAATTTACTGCGTTCTTTAGGAAAGTCCTTGGGCAGGAACTAATTTGCAATGCGATGTTGCATAGACATGTTTAATCCCTGGTAGAACCATTGTACAGGCCGTGAGAGATTTAGCCTGATTTCAGCTTTTGAGTGGCCTTCAAAAATTATTTTTTAAAAAAAACGTTTTCGTCCATGTCCAGCCAGTTTTTGGCCTCTGCACCCAGTTTTATGCTATATTTCAGCTACGTTTGCAAAACCTCACTCAGCAGGTCTGTATACTAAGTATAGCAGGCTTGCATGGAGACCCTACATTTATAAAGTAAACCGTCAATTCATCAAAGCTGAACTTGCACTATATGTATATAATTCAGAATCTTTATTTCAAATTCACATGAGAGATACAGTTCTTGAAGTGGCAATTTATTTTAATGCACTCTTGCCAATTTAGCTACCTTCCCATGGCTGTTTACACTTGGGGCACTTGGAGACGTGAAATAACATGCAAACTCAGATCGATTCCAAGTTGTCATTCATATGGGAAAAGACCATCAGGCATAATCCCACACATGCCGAGATCATGCATTTTAGTCTTTGCGTCTTATAGGTATCATTGGGATATTGGGATCTGAAACCGGCACAGGATAAAGAATTGTTCAGTTTTATCATTTTATAAGCATGAGTACCACTCTGGAAAAAAGTCCACTTCTGCCAATGCCTCCCTCCCCCTCCCTCCAGAAACCCTTTTGAAGAAATTCCGCCCCGCTCCTAAAAATCTGATTACGGGCCTGGTCCTTCGCCCTATCCAAGCTAAAAATTTTGGGTATTTTAAAGTCAGGTAGCCCATCGGACACACTTACTGACCCAATGATGAGATTTTGAAACAATTGTTGGGAGAAAACCTTTTAAAATCGCCCCTCAAAAAATCCTGGTTACACGTACTGCCCGGTCTTCGCCCTAGGGTGCACCAACCCCATCTAATGAGAGTATTTCTGTAAGGTGACGCCATCTGGAACACACTTTTCCTGACACAATTATGAATTTGGGAACTTCACAGAATAGGCCATGTTCATTCCATTAAGTCAAAAATTAAAGGTGCCATACCCAATTACAATGGTCATATAATTCCTCTCTTTGTCGGAAGCTTCATCACCACCATACTTTTAATTTCCAAAATTTAATTTGGATCCAAGACACAACGTGAGCAGTGTGCGAATTCCCGTTTAGGCATAGTCCACATGCTATTCATTTGGAAGTAACTTCTACAACAAATTTTGGCTTGTATAGCTTTTTTTTTAAATGCGTAAATATACAAATACACAATTAAAAATTTTTTATGTAAAATTGTCAAACTGCGATACAAATTTTTCGTTGGAATTGTGCACACTACATGACGTTAATTGTGTTTAGTGAGGCTAGTACGATAGCACAACTGTATAAAATAATTTTCCTTGGTTCCAGAAACAAATTAGGTTTGGCTCATCAAAATGGGAAAGAGTCAGTCAAAGATTTGCAGATGAATTGAGAAAATATAACATTTTTAAAACAAATTTCAGGTTCGATGGTGTGAATGGGGTTGAGGCTAGGATCGCGTGATACCCCCGTTACAGTAAGCGTGGTCAAAGGTGAAGATGGTGGCACCATTGTTGTAACACACCCAAAATTCCCTACCCCCAACATTGTCATATTTTTTGGTTGTTACAGCCTGAACATTAATTACTAGATGGAACTTCTGTACACAGGAAAAGCCCCCCCCCTTCAATTCAAGACTCCCCATCAAGGATCCACAACTCAAAACTATTATTTAGATAAATGCACTCTCCTATTAATAACAATCACTCTGCAGAGAATACTGCAAGCTAAATCCCCGATTGTTTCATCAGAATAAATGGGAAATTATTCTAGAAACACGTTCGCTTTTCACAAATCCATCCACCGCAGGATGTCCAGTGCCCCGTGAGGCATGTTGAGTGAGCCGGTTTAATTTGGAGGTTTTCAATGTGAGCAAACATGGTTTTGTTAACCGTACAATACCTGAGAAAAACAACTTTGTAGAGGTGCGAACACATAAATGTTAATCAGAACAATACTCTATCGATTACGAACCAAGATTTCTTCGACTTGTGAGGGGTGCGCCCCCTCGAGTGATTTATAAAGGTAATTTCCCTGGTACCCCCGGTACCTAAATTGGGTCCCACATAATCATCATCCATTGCACATCTTTCTTACAAAATACGGCATGGAAACCCCCAAATTTTGCAATTCAAGGTCAGTTTCCTTTTAGGGTCCAGTTACTATATCCCTTGTAACCAAGTACTATCCGCCCCAGGGCCGTCACCTGCACCCCCATTGGGTTTCTAAGGAAAATCTGATGAGGATGGTGCTGGTTGCCCTGGGAAAATTAAAAAGAAGATCTTCCTACAAGGGCATCAGCGCTGGAGAGCTAATGGCGGACATCCCCCGCCGAAACTGTGGATTGACGTCCAGGAATGGGCATCCGGTCACACCCGGGGCAAAACCGGATTTACAACTTTAGGCTTAGCGGCAAGATCTCAAGCGTTTACAAAGGTGACGCACCCCTAACAATTAACATAATGTTGCTAAAATAAATTGTCTAAATTATCAAAATCCGTTCTACGCGTGGTCGCGACTTCTATTATGTGCACATTTTGTGAAAATGAATTACATGTCATCTCCTTTTTTCCCCCTGATATCGTGACCAAGAGATGTACCCACGTTTCAACTCCAGCAATAATGTGCTATTGATAAGTATCAAAGTCCCGCCCGATTCTGACTAGGATAATAGTACAACGAATTCCGATTCTCTGGACGTCTGCAAACCATTTTTATTTTAATGAAAGTTAAAAGCTTTTGCAACTGTTTTCATCATTTCAACACCGCCGGTTTAGATTGATCTCAGCCTCATCAGAAGAAATAAATCAAATTCTGCTGGGATTGTTAAGAACGGTGATCTCATAGTTTTTTTTTTTTCTGTTTTTTTTGTTCATCATTTATTCGAAAAAGAACGAAGATGAGCAAAAATCTGAAAGAAGTTGATTGGCAAGCTATGACCGAACATCTTGGTGAAGAACCAACACCCCATAACTTCATCTATTAAGTTGGACCTCTTTCTATTCAACTAAGGTTTGTTCTGCACCGGTTCACACCGGCATTGCATAGTTTGAATTTTTCGACTTTTGCTGCTATGAAACAATAAATGGCATAGAAATGGGTTCCCGGCAAGTCACGGGTTTGGTTCTGCAGAAAGATGTTAGGTCACAGTTTGCCAAACCAGTTTTTTCTCATGAGCTTTGTTCCAACCTTCCGTTTCCCTTCGAATAAAGGATGAAATATAGGGTCACAGAAAATTGAACACACAGTATAAACCTCTAAACTTATTTATTCGTGAAAGAGGACAGATAATTTTGGTTGTTCCAACGTCAAAAAATAGCTTATCTAATCAGGGGTGATGGTATAACACCGGCAATCTTTTCAGTTTGCAGGAGAATACAAGCTCTGCAGTTTCCAGTATGACCAGGGTAATCTGTGAAGTGTTTGTAATTTTTGTAGCTTTTGTTTAATTTTGAGCATTAAGTTAATGATTTATAGTTCTGAGCTGTATGTAACCTGTTTTTATTATATCCATATATCTTCCTGTATATTTTAATTAATGTATTTTTAAAATTATTTAGTATATTTAATATTTGATTCTTTATGTATTTTAAAGAGAGAGTCCCTATGGAAGCATTGCTGGATTATGATTGAGGTTCCCCGCATAAGAATTTTTAATAAAAAAAATAAATTGGTCTTCTAACCTCCCGAGCGATTTTATTTATCAATAGCCCCATTATTTGCTGGAGTCAATGAATCAGGGTGTAAACAAATCCAGTCGTCACTGGATATTCAGGGCATAAAATTGAGATGACATTTTATCATTTTATCGAGAATGTGCCACATACTAGAAGTGCGAACACGTAGAATAACTGATTTCTATAATTTTAGGAAAATTATTTCGGAAGAATTATGTACGTGCCAGGGGTGCGCCACCTTGGTCCTTATCCGAGCAAATCTTTTTCGCTTTGGCCTCATGGCCTATTTGGTTAAAAACTATTTTTTTTTTATCTCATGCATATGTTGACTCATACTTCTAATTTAGTCCTTTTGGGAACCCTTCATAATCTTGCCCAATCTTCGCTTAGTAAGCTATCTACGACGTAGTGCCCTATATCAACATAGCACTAAGGAATTCCATTTTCCCTTTTTCGCGTAACCAAAGTACTTTTCCCGTTGAGAAAATCTTGATTATCAAGTAACTCGAGAAATAAAATAATATAAATAATATGTTTTAATCAACAAATGAGGCTAATATAACAGGAGGATTTCAAGATAGGACTGAAAATGCCACTTTCTCTCGCCAGCGAAGAAGAACAGGAAGTGTTAAAGCATTAAAAATAAAACTCTTGAGGAGCAAGTGTCAGCTTGACTACACATTAAACAGAACGGAATGGAGGAGCAGCATTCTGAATGTCGAAGCATAACAGCACGTTTGTCAGTTTGACTCAGACCATAATAAACATTTAACACGGATGAGGGACAGTCCTTGGGTAAAACAAAATGGAGCCAAGAAAGACTCGACATGATGGCGTCTGCTCAACAAAAAATGACCATCCAAGAACAGTCATAATCGAGGAGGCAACGCAACCTAACCTCTGCAAGATGCAAGGTTCTCGACCGACATATAGCAAAATTGATTCATTAGGAAAGACTCAGAAATACACCATGTCATTGCAATGATGCGTATAACAAAGTACAGTTTGAACAAACACCACAAGTATTTAACCCTCGTCTTTCTGATTCCCCCTTTTTCTGAGTAAGTTACCACCCCGGTGTTTCCTATTAAACATGCAATAAGCAAATAAATTAAGATGACGTCAATCATGATGTCATACGCACGACAGGTATGAAAATACGGAATATGGATGACACGATAATAGATATTTGACAATTTTTGCTGGCTTCCACGATTACCCAATAAAGTCTCTTTTTATCTACAAACTATTCATTTGCCAGATTGGTCGCTAAAACTGCATGAACATCTGATATTCCACATTTTTGTTGGTTTCACACTGAACTTTTTTTGTGGATCTACGTTGAAAATTTCAATTAGCTGCCCTTGCGCGACTTTATGACGACATTCCCCCCATTCCAGACTCCCCCATCCATCACTCCATTGGTGCTTGTTTTTGCGACGAAAGGAGCCGAAAAATTTCATCATTTGATAATTACAATAAATCTTTTTAGCGCCCCAGCAATTTGGAGAATAAGATTGCTAAGGGAAGCTGGACAGATAGAGCTCAACAACAGATTTAAATGTATAAGGGGCAAGCACTAACGCAAAAAAAAGCAATCTGGTCTAACTAGAGCAAACTTCAAGCTATGAAACTGGTACACCACTTTAAAAACTCGTCTTGGAAATCCCCCGAAGCGCGATGAAATATCCACCTATATTGCATATAATCTCATACAAGATAGTTTCATTCCACTCGGTCAGGAGGAGTACAAGACGGTAAAGATTCTCTACGACATGTGAAAGAAACAGACTTGTGATGAATCGGTGCGAAAGATCTAGAACGGATATTTCTTATTTATTTATCACATACAACAAACGCGCATATGTCCATAATTACGCTCATAGATTGCCATAGAAAGCCCTTTGATAACACCCACTGAAGTAAATGATGAAAATGATAAGAGCGTATGGTGTCACAGATTGATAGACTCATTGTGGAATGTCATCGAACAAAGGCAAAGTGATCACCACCTGAAAGGACAACTAACCTATGTGAAATTCTTATTATTTATTGATTAGCCCCAGAGCAGAAAGCTCCACAATCCCATGTAACACTAGAACTGTCCTTGCACTATCCAAATCCCGTTGAATTCTAGAGAAGAAGAGATTTGACCTCTGGCTTATCTCTGCTGTGTCAGTCGATAGTAATAGACTTGATATACATAATAGGCATTAACTTTAATATCATAAATAACAGTTACAAATTGCCACCATAAATGTCATTACTTTCGAATATATTTAGTGCATTTTCAGATATTATTTTTTTATAGCAGTTTTTTCCAGATGCCAAGAAAGAAAGCATGCACTTGTACCCAAAAATAGTTGAGCTTACTGCAGCCTAGTTGAGTATACATGTAGAAAGCCTATACTTTTTCATTACCACGTTTGTCTAGCTATTTTGTCACATGCGAGCTATGAGACCGTATTCAATAGGCAGCCATGGTGGTGGACAAGATAGACACATTCCAGGATACAATACATTCACATGTCAAGTGATCCCTAGCAATCGCCCTAAAAAATGAGATCGATGACGGGTTAAGTATTGTAGTCCTGGAATGGATGCATCTTGTGCCACCAACATGTCTGGTGGTGACGTCATTTTGAATACGGTCTATTGATACACTGACCAAAAACAAGTGCTAATACATCAACACTTTTATTGCATTATTAAGAGCAGCACGTAACACCACACTTAATTATATAATGATGGTAATACTATAAATGTCTATATTATTATCATGTTTTAAAGTATTCCTTGAATTATTTGAACACGCAAAAGATGTTAATAGGTGATTGACGGCGTTTCATCTTTCCATTTATTAACACCTGTTTTTAAAAATCAACGGCACGGTTTACATTTCCACATTGTGCCGTTTAATCGAGATATCTAAATATTTTACAATACAAACGCGTGTTATAATAGATGTTTAAAAAGATATTGGTGTTTATCGTTCAAAAACTGTGTCTAAACATTTAAAAAACATATTTTAAAATATTTCACCTTGTCAAAACTATCCCTTTAAAACTTCCTCTGTCCATAAAAGGCAAATATTACAACATGCTTCATATAATAGCAAATGTTAAATTTTTTTTATCAAATTTTACAAAGACTTTAAAGGATTTAAAAATGAAAAGACATGTAATAAAATTAAATTGAAAAGGAATAAAGTTTCTATAATAAAGTAAAAAAAAAGTAATAAAATTTTTTTTTTTTTTTTTTAAAAAGTTGAAAAAACATAATATAATTAAAGCAATTCTAAACACCGCAATATTATCAAATACATACATTCACATTAATTAATACCAAAAGGTTTTCGGAACTAGAGAGATAGATGCCAGCGTTGCGTTCTGGACAATCTCTACAGATTCTGGCTGATATCTACTGTAATCACGCTTCGCAATCGAGCTGAGAGTGTCTCTGGACAGACTCAGTTTGGTTGGTTACTCAATCACGCGGGCGGTCCCAAAAATGATGATGAATACTTTAGTAGGGACTAGCCAGAGTAAAGTAGGCGTTAGCTTGGGGACATGAGATGAGGTTTCTTTTGATGAAACTAGTTGTCTATTTGCTTGGCTCTTAGGTTTATAATCACCTGAGTATTTCACTTTAGGTCAGTGTAAGTTAAACGAGCTCACTGGCGGAAGCTTAAATGTTACGCCCAAGCCCATACCGTAATTCTACAGCATAGAAATGAAATTTTCTTGTGATTTCGCCAGGCGACCTCGGTCAGAAATGATACTTAGACATCCCAAAACATCGTCAGGCCTTTGGTTATTCAGAATGTTACCATCACAAAAGACCGGGCACGATTGTTTTTTGCAGATTTCAATATGGCTTCCAAAATAGCGGGGGCTAGAGTAGGTTCGTATTTGCTGTGACGAGTGTGACGTTTTTTAGCACAGTAGAGTGCGCATTTAATATTTATAACCCTATCACGACCAAAACTCACTAAACCTCAATGAGATGAGGCACGAAAAGGCACCAAATCCAAAAAGATGCGATGACGTCTACTACCCACACGGACTGATATGGGCATGAAATCGCTGGCTGGCCAGCGACTTCCCTCGTAGCCTGCCATCATGATCAGAATGGTGCCGCCGGAGGCCCCGGGTTCGAATCCCGCCACGGAGGTCCAATCTTCTTTAGTCTATCCCTTGACCACTTCCCTTCTTCGGGGCTAGAAACCAAAAGACTGTTGTTAGGGATTTAATATGGAACTGTAACATCGGTTAGGTTACGAATAGCGTCCACCAAACTCGCCTCGTTTCTTTGTGGTAATCAGCGGAAAATAAGCGTGTTCGTGCCCAGTCTAAAAATAACCTGGAACAGCTGGAGGCCCTTTACACAACTGGCGAGTGCCAAATTGTGTGAATCGTGTTTCTATGGAAGGTGAACTGCGCACTATGATGAGATTTGCTGATTTTATTCCGTATTGAATACGTCTTACACAATTGCGCTCGCACCGCACTATATAGACTAGTTGCCGGCTGTGACCTTGACCTATGTGTGTGACATGACATTTAATTGACCTCAGCTTCTTCTGTGCTCAGGTCAGCAGTCGTCTGACCAAATTTGTGGTCAGGCAT